>JAUELO010048192.1:0-10158 GCA_032357855.1 Amphibolips quercusostensackenii | reverse complement strand
GTACAGAAATGCTTAAAGCCATACAGATGACCCTAAGCTATGACTCAGAAAATTAGTGGTTATCAGGGAGTCCCCACTCGCTATCCTATGGTAGCATACACACAGTAACTACCCGTCTCTATAACAGAAGACAAAAAAGAACCTAAACCTGATATGTAAGACAAAAAGAATAAGGTAATTAAAAATGTAAATATTAGGGACAAATCGCTGATTGGCAAAGAGAAAAATAGTAATAAAGATAGGAAACTGAAATTCAAAGGTAGCAGTTAACCTCAAAAGTACAAGAGAGCTCAAGAAAAGTAGCCCAACTGTAAATGATAGTAAAATCCCCCTGTAAATATCAAGCTCAAGCAATCCCGAAAAATTAAGAACGCTTATATTTCTGTAACAAATCCTACGAATGGTATCCCAAGCTTGGTGAGCATCTTCACGAAAAACAAATTTTAACCCCTAGAGAGCATCCCCACCCACGACACTAGCGATTACCCAAACACAGAAGACTCACTTAATTTTGGCAAATCTAGAATTAAAAGGAATGATGAGGAAAATGAGTCAGTTATAATGTTTCATGATAGTAAAAGTAGTGGAGCTATAGGGCTATCACGCCACCCACTGACAGATGACGCTACCGTCGCCACAACCCACCAAGAATAGGTTTTGTTTGTTACTAGATTACCTACATCAGGTAATTATTATCCGTCGGTATTTACGATCGGTCGGTAAAACAGTTTATTACCATCAGTTGGTAAGTCAGGGGGGTCGTAAACTTTTTTATATTATTCTTATTTTTCTATCGGTAGGTGATGTAAGAATCAACTTTGCCATCGGTCAGTAAAATAAAAAGGTTGATAACTTTTTATATTATTATTTTATTATCGGTCAGCAAGGTAGGAAACAACTTTACCGTCAGCTGGTAAGACAGTGTGGTGGTGAACTTTTTATATTATTATTGTACCATCGGTCGGCAAGGTAGGAAGCAACTTTACCATCAGTCGATAAACCGGCAGGTCGGTAACTTTTTATATCACCATTTTACTATCATCCGATAAGGTAGGAATCAACTTTACCATCAGTCTGTAAACCGGGGAGTTTGATAACTTTTTATATTATTAGTTTATTATCAGTCGGTAGGGTAGAGAGCAACTTAACCATCAGTCGGTAAAACAGGGAGTTTGGTAACTTTTTACATTATCATTTAACCATCAGTCGGTAAGGTAAAGAGAAACTTAATTATCTACCGGTAAAACAGAGAGGTCGGTAACTTTTTATATTATAATTTTACCGTAGGCTGGTAAGCTTAAGACTAGTTGCTCATGCACATCTCTAGCTATAGATGGAGCCTCAGTCGCTGTAGTAGCATTTCACTTTACTTATCAAGTGTAAATAACAGATGACGTCACTTAGTACTTTTATCCAACGCTTGGTTATGGAAACTGATTAAAAAAAGCTGTGTTTTTCACTTCAGTGCTCACTTGGGTTTCTCTATCGTTAACAAGTATCAACCTGCATGAGTCATGCGCTGGGAATTCCTCCTAAACGTTAAACTTCTTTAACCTGTAAAGAGTCATGCACCATCAGCTAGGTGGAGCCTCAGTTACTAAATCAGAAGTAAGTAAATGATGACGTCACTTAGTAAATTTATCCAAGATCAACATCATCACTCTGTAATGAAAAATAATGAAAAAACGCTATGTAATACTACAGTACACGCTAGGATTCCCCCAACGTTAACGGGTATCAACCTGCAAGAGGCACGTTCAGCATGCGCTGGGAATTCACCCTATTGCTACGAGTACTACGCTAATACTTTCCAGCCATTTTTAGATTTTTTATGGACTAAGATATAAATATGTAGCTTCTTATCTTAATGATCTGAAATAAAAAAGATAAGAAATTAAATAAAAAAAGACACAATATATTGTTTATAAGTAGGACTCCGATTCCTGTAGTCATTTGGACTTTTCTTTCTGCGATGTCAGATAGACAACGAGATGCGTAAGAATTCGAATCAAAGGTTTCAGAACGTTTCTCTCTCTACTATGTGAGTTATGTCAGTTAGAAAGAGAGGGACTGATGATGTTTAAACGCTGAATTATAATTATCGGTTCAAAACTGAGACAAAACCACACTTTAACTTGTTGATTGACGTATTAATTTATATTTTGGTGAAATAAAGTGTATAAAACAAAAAACCATCTTGTTTAGTAACAAACTAATCAACTCATGTAAAAAATAATGGGTAAACATTGGAATTTGATTTCTTTTGTTTTAATTTTCTCACTTTATCTAACATTTTTAAATAACTGGGACGCTAATGTCTGAATTTAATCGGCCCTCTCTTTCTACCACGTAGGATAGATAACGAGGTGCATGAAAATTCGAAACGTCTATCTTTCTATTGTATGAGTTGGACAGAAAAGGTCTGATGTTGTTGGAATGACAATTCATACCTATCATTTTTTCCAAACTGAGATAGGTCCAATACAAATTTTGGAAGAAGATATCAGTGCTCTACCTCACTAACTTCTAAGTATGTGCAATCTGGATGAATCACCTACGCTTTTATCAATATCCCGCGCTTCAACTTGTTGATGGCTATTGTGAAGGATTTAATTCATAAAAACAAATAAATTATAAAAAGTGAGGTTGAGTGCATGTCTGACATCTTGGAAAGAAACTTACTGGGTTTTCAACGTACTACATATCTGAAAAATTCGAGAATTATTACTGCAAACTATGTGGTGCATGCATTCATTCTTACAGCACAGTGCATAATAATTTGTGCATGCGTAGTATGAAGTTTCTGCTATTAATTAAAGTAATTTATAACTAGTTGGACTGAAACTTAGTAAAAAATAACTTATAACTAAATAAAAACTAAATAAACAAAGACAAAAATAATTAAATTAAGCTCAAACTAAATAAACCAAGATAAAACTAGTTCAGGTAAAAGTAAAAAAATTTAATAACTAATTAATTTATTGACTTAAAATAACAGGATAGGAATTAGGATTAAATATACACAGTTTTTATTATTTTAATATAAATGTTAATTTAATATCAATCCTAAACTAGTTTTGCAAAAATGAATCACATTAATTATATTTAATCTTAACATAGATATGATCAAAGTATTCATTAATATATTATGTGTTTCTGAGGCAATTTATGAATAATTGCTCAGCACTTAGGATTTTGTAGTGAATAGTTACCACCAATACAAAATTTTAGCTCATGTACAATATCGTTTGGATCAGTATGACGCAATAAACAACGTTCAAGGTAGGACAGCTTCTCCACCTCCTCTTTCACCTCCTCCTCCTCTTGCTCCTTCTCTTCCTCATTTAGCTCGTCTACTTTCATCTCTTGCTAATCTATCTATTCTACAACGAAAATGGGATGAAAAGTAGTATTTGAGTTGTGAAACATCATAAGAGAACCGGTGCCCTGCGCTAGCTACATGCGGCTCTACCAGTTTTCCTGTAGTATCTCAGTGATTCTAAAACTTGATAAAAATGATTGTTCCGTAATATATTTCTTTTCCAAAGAAAATCATACAGGCAATGGTAAAAAACCTAAGTTTCATTTGATTTGGCAAAAACTGTGACGGGCACACAAAAATACCATTCTTTTAAACCCTCTCCGGAATCGACTTTGATTTTGAAGAAGTAATCGTCATCTTCTTGGCATGACATTTTCCCGAAAAGAAAAATCGCGAAGAGAAGAGCAAAGTGATTGTTAAATTCAATAAAAAGACAATTGTTCAAGAACTACTGTGAGATGCAAGCAGATTAACAATAAAAGAACACCCCAAAACGTGAGATGCAAGCGGAGTCATTAAAAAGCATCTAGAAATGTAACAGGTAAGCAGAACCTCAGTGGTTATATAACATGATAAAAATGATTATCCTGTTTACGTGTAACCAAAAGTTTATTTTATTATCACTTTGTTGTAGTTGGAGAATGATGTTGATATCTTCTAAATTACATTTGCAATACGATTTCATTGTAGGAAAACGGTATTTAAAAATAAAATAGTAAACGATTGTTTTTAATGCTTCTCCTTGCCTGCTACATCTCGATATGCGTTTTGGTAATTCCACTTGCCTCTCACGTTTTAGGTTGTTTTTTGGTGTTGGTTTCCTTGACTCTAACAATTTGGGATTCTTTTTAAAGTGAGTCTCCATGCTTCTCACGTTTTGGGGTGTTTTTTGGTTTATGTCCCCTTGACTCTCACAATAGTGCCTTAAATTTTTACGAGGTATATATAGGTACGAGGTATATATTTTTCATTTAATTTAACGTTTACTTTGCTCTCCTCATCGCGATTTTTCACTTAGGAAAATGTCATGCCAAGAAGATGACTAATACTTGTTCAAAATCAAAGTCGATTCCGGAGAGGGTTCAAAAGAATTGTATTTTTGTGTGCCAGGCACATCCTTTACCGAATCGAATGAGGTTTAAAGGTTTTCACCAGTGGTTGCATGATTTTCTTTAGAGATTAAAAATATTACAAATAAATCATTTTAATCAAGTATTTGAACCACAGAGACACTACAGCATATTTTTCATTGAATTTAACGTTCACTTTGCTTTTCTCTTCGCGATTTTTCACTCAGGGAAAATTTCATGCCAAGAAGATGACGCATACTTCTTCAAAATCAAATTCGATTCCGGAGAGGGTTTAAAAGAATGGTATTTTTGTGTGCCTGGCACAGTCTTTACCGAATCAAATAAGATTTCAAGGTTTTACCAATGGTTGCATGATTATCTTTAGAGATTAAAAACATTACAAGAAAATAATTTTTATCAAGTATTAGAACCACAGAGACACTACAGCACGTCTGGTAGCGATGCGGCTTGTTGGCGCGGGGCACCTGCGCACTTATGACCTTCCACAACTTAACTAATACTTTTCATCACATTTTTGTTCTGGGATTTTTTTAAAGAGAAAAAATCAAGCTTTTTTTTAAGCTTATCCCCTAAAAAAATGAGAAATGCCGTATTTAGACAAAAACTCAAAAATGTTTTTTAAAATGAAAAATTAAGGTGAAATAATTTTTGTATTGTATAGCGATTATTTTTATTGTAAACCTCGTAAAAAGGCTTTTCTAGAACCTTCATAAAAAAGTATAATTGGGTGGCTGCATCAGGAGTTACGTTCAATTGAATGTTAGCAGTCTGGATAAATCGTCAAAAATTTGGGACCCTGTGTCTTGACAACCCGTTATACTAAGTGCACCCCCTTTACAGAATTTGAAGAGTTCCACTAACACTTTACAATCTCGCAAAGTTTTAATAAGGTAGGCGACAAAAAAAATTTAGGCGGGGAGACTTGGCAAATTTTATCCCATATGTGGACTCATGTTTCATAATAAAAAGGTAATAAAAAGCATAGTGCGTATTTCTTTGTGTAGATAATTACTTACTCAGTAACAGAGCGAATCTGATTTTTCCTGTCATCTTGCAAACTGTACTTTAAGACAATCTTTATCCAGTCGAGTTTTTTGTTCTGAATAAATGAAGAGATTGGTCAAAAACTGAATGTTTGGTAAAAGACGAGAGTCGTTGTTAACGTTACCTCATATAGTATTTCCGCAAACGTAACGAGCGCCTTTTCAAGGTTCGGTACAAGCGCAAATAATTTTATAATCTTGAAATGTTTAATCATTACAAGCTCTCGTTTAACTTGCTATGCATGTATTCATGTATGTACGTATGTATGTATGTATATATGGTAGAGTTAAATCTTGAATTTCTGTTTTAACGCACTTTCACAAATTCAATCAATCGACTTAAAACTGTGTATAAATACGTATTTCCAATGATGGTACAGAATTCTATCAAGTTTGATTTCAGAATAAAAATTTTTAATATTGAAATATAAATGCATTTAGGTATGTAATTATGTGTGTGTGTGTGTGGGTTGTGTTTATGTATGTAGTTATGTATAAAGGTAGTTTTAATCCTTGACATAGTATCCTATACATGGACATAGGATATAGGCTCCTATCTCCATGGTTTTTATACACCGGACGTAAGCCTCCTTACCCCTGCTCCGTACGTATGTTTAGACTTGACCGTTTTTTAAGAATGATATGAGAAGGAAACATTTGCAAAATACTTGAAAGAAAAAAAATTAATAAAGTACAAATAATTTTAAAAAAAATTAAATAATTATTTTTTAAAAAACAAGATTTTATTGAAATATACTGCGAAGAATTAAAATAATTCCATCCAAAAAAGGGGGTTACAATAATAATACAGTTCAAACTACGAGCAGTGCCGCCTCGAGCAGTGCCGCTTTCCCAGTTTGTCGCTCGAGCGCTACCCCCACTTCAGGGTCGCTCGTGATTAATGAATTACATATATAACACTCCGAGGAGTGTCAAGAGCAAAACGGCCGAATCTGAAGGTTTTTTTCCGGAGAAAATCTTGCAGTTTTCCAGTCAAATAAATTGTTCATTTTGTTATACATATAAGAAATCAAATATTAATGAAACTGTCCGTTATTCAAAATTATTTTTAATACACTTAAAAAAAAATTTGCTATGATACAAAATTAAATTTATGTACTATAAGGTATCCACGTTTCTTGCACAAATACACAAGGACTCTAATAGAGTCGCATCCAGTTTAGGAGTTCCTTGAAAATGCTGTTCCCGATAGTTTCGCAGCGGGCAGGCAATATTCACAATGCGTCGCCACCAGTAGCGGAGCGATAAAAGCGGGCAGTACCCGCTGTGGATAATTCCATCAGCTGTTAGCATATGCGTCAGTTCATTTTCAGTGTTTAGCAAGGCATTTCGATTTCTGTTAGCTTAGATTTTTTCAAAATGTCGAGGAAAAATAAGAGGCAGCGTTTAACGTTTAAAGAGAAGTGTAAAGTTATAGTCAAAGTGAAAGGAGGCACCTCAAAAAATGACATTTTACAGAAATATGGTATCACTGACTGTACGTTAAGAAAATTTTTAGCTCGCGAAGGTGATTTCAATTAATTGAAAAATTATGAATATCTTAATAAGAAATTGTCAAAAAAGTAGTGATGTGATGTAGAAGTTTGACTATTTCGTTGATAATTTAAATTTTTCTTATTAATTCCTTTTTTTTAGTTAAAGAATCAAGTCTTTCGTAAAAATTTCGGCTTTATACTTTTAATTCAGATTTTCTAAGTTTTGAGCATATAAACCACTTCAATGCAATTTGATGTGCGAGACCAAACTTGGATTTTTGTCTTGAATTGATATTCTTTGATGACATAGAAGTTTTTTTTCAAGTTTAAATTACTATATATATTGAACAACAAAACCGACAAAATTTTAAAAATATTTTTTACTACGGAGGAAAATTCAACAGAAATGGTTCACACGGCCCTGACTGTTTATGTTTCAAAAATCTAATTTCGAAGCAAAGCCAGTGCGAGGCAACCCTCGTAACTGCTCCTATATTTGAGTTCTTGTGTATTTCTGAATATATATTGCAATATTAAAGATAGCACGACAAATATTAAAACAATCTAGGAAAGTCAACATTTGTGATCGTTTTTGGATAAGCAATTAAATGAATTTTTAAAAACTACTCATATTACGGTAAATCGTTTTAAATTTCATAAGTAGTTGATAAAAAGTCAAAACCTTTTTCAACTTTTAACTCGACTATGTTTTCTTAATCAGTTTCAAACTCTACATTCTCCGTGGATTCACTGTCATCGGTGACATCAAATACTGGACGGTTTTTTTGGTTTTTGGATTTTCATTCTTTAAATGAACAAATATATATTCTCATTGATGTAAAAAACTCATTATTTACGTTTTATGCAGTTTCGGGAGTTGCCTCGTACTGGCATTTCTAGTAAATCGCCACCTTCGAAACGTAAACTGTCTGGTGGCCACAATGAGAGGCAACCGTCTTTCGCCTCGCGAGCTAAGAAACTTGTGGGTCAAAAACCGGCTCTCCCCTGCCCGCTGAGAAACTATAGGAGCCAGCAGAAATATTTGTCATCTTGACGCTTTGTTTACATTTATTCTAAGAATCGAACATACCATAGCTAATGTTTGATTTTCATGTTTTACATATCTTAAAATTCGGGTTTATAACCAAATGATGCAATATGAATAACTTTTGAACACATGTACGTTTACTACGCGTATGAAAAGATTTTTAAGATAGATTTTAAAAACTAACCGACGCGTGTCCGTGCTCGGAGATCGTCAGCTGTGTTCTTCTTTTCCACGCATTCGCGCGTAAATGCGCTTAGAGGGAGGGTTCATGGCTTCTTGGAATCATACTCCCCTATTGCCCCAAAATCGACAGCACTAGGAGCTTTGACTGTATAATAATAAGGTAAATAAAAATAAAGGCAGAGTCTACACGTTCAGGCAACATCTACGTTTATGTACGTTTATAACACTGTTTGTTAAGTCTTAACTTACGGACGTGGCAAGGGGGGGCGGAAAAGAGGAGGTGTGATTTGTGCTCAGACGCACAGACACTAGCTAAAATAAAAGCGCGGGGCGTGCATATTAAATTATCGGATAAACTTCGGAATGGCACATGCACTTTTTTCACGAGGGATGTTTTCCAAGAAAATTTAGTAACAGACTAAAACATAGTGGAAAAGGTAAGCGGCACGACCTTCATTATTTTTGTGACTAGTCATAGGAGTGCCCTCCACACACGAGACGTGGAAAAGAGGTAGGGGTTTGACCAACAATATTTCTGATACCTGTCACAAGGGACACAAGCCTGTTGCACTTACTAGATTTCAGTAACGGTCGATTTTCTCAGAAACTATCAATCCTTGAGGAAAAGTGTTTGGCATCAAAAATTTATATTTTGCTTGGATTTACAACTTGTCTCTAACAAATTTTCCGAAATTTTCTGTATGAACGAGGTACATTTGAAAAACCATGACTTTTATGGTTTTTACATAGTTTTCACCACGAAAATCTAATTTGCGCCAATTCGCGACTATGATTTTCGTAATCAGCGCGTCAAAATACATCAGTATATGAAGTTTTTAAAAAATCACAGGTAAGGGCTGTTTGGAAGTACACCAAAACTTTTTTTTAAATATAAATGTAATCTCCAATATTTACACCCACGCTTTTTTTCAATCACATTATTATTATATCATTATTGCCACCCTCCTCTTCCAATTGAATTATTTTGTTTCTTTACATTCTATTTTAATTATTCTCTTTCTCAACTTATTTAAATTTTTTTATTACCTGAAAATATAGAGCATTTAGCAGCAAAATATAAAATAACAATATAAAGCTTTGCCTTTATTGCGATTCAGTAAGGTCTCTTTTACTGATATAAGAAAATATAAAAATGTAGTAAATTAGCTTTGAAATAAAAAAATATTTTCAAATTGATATTCTATATATTTTTATACTGCTGTGCAAACCCAGAAAACCAGTAACTGAATTTTGTATGAAATTTGAGACATTGATGTATTTGCGATCGCGCGAACTCCCTCTTCCTTACGCTATATGATGATGCCAATTAAGGTTTTAATAAAAAAATATGTTTCGCCCGCATTGCAAAATTTTTTTATCAGACAAAATAAAAGATCTGTAACTAGCAATATAGAATAACAAGAACCTGTAAGTACGTGAGGTTGTACAGCGAATCGTTATTTGTTTGAAGATACACTCTCTTCTTTCTTGGCTTACGAGATAGTATACTGTGCTACAAGGGCGGAATATGGGCAGTTCCCCATAAATTCTAAGTTCTTTTTACAAGCCAGAGACCAATCGAAGAGGAGTTTGAGGCGAGTCGGAGGCGAGTTGGAGGCGAGCCAAAGATAAGATGTAAACAAGCTGAAGAGGAGCCGATGGCACGCGAAGAAAAGTAGATAGTCGAACTTCAAATCTCAAAATTTAGATGGTTAGTTTGATCTTCAAGATAGAACTAAGTATCATCCACAATTTTCTCTTTATAGGCAGACCATAATTTTATTGTCTTGTTTGAATCGTGCTTCACAAGATTTTCAATTAGTTTAAACTACTTATTGATATTTTGCACATTTGTGGAGAGCGGGGCCGGCGGAACGCATTTTTCCGGTGTGGGTAGAGGTCGACCGGTGGGGGGGGGGGGGGCATCTAAATCAATTGAGTATGTCGAAGGACTCTGACAAAGTGCAGTGGTAAT
>JAUELO010048182.1:0-10158 GCA_032357855.1 Amphibolips quercusostensackenii | reverse complement strand
ACATTTCTGTACCTCGGCCTGTGATTGCTTATTCACATATTGCAAAATACAGTACAAATTTTACTTATCATGATGACATTAATATTTGTTTCTTATTTTGCATTAAATTGTAATCCCAGCTACTGTAAAAAATATATCATTTTTAATATATTTATATTATTACTATTCATAATATGCATAGGTTTTAAAACATAAGTTTTTTAATTGATTTGTTTTTATAATTTTAAAAAGTACGCATCCTATAAAAAAATCAATTTTGTTATTGAACAACTTATTGAAACTTGTATCGTTTTTCTAAAAATTTAGTTTGTTTATTTTCAATATCACTTATTAAGACTTAAACTAAACATACTCATCTTAGCGTAAAGTGGTTTTTAGAAAATTTCTAGATTTAATTTAGGCAAACAATTTTATTGCTTAAAATGTTACTGTAGCTTGTGTTCTTTTTTTAAGAAGTTAATTTTTTCATTTTTAATATATTTTTATATAAAAAACAAATTTGTAAATCTTTTTTGGTTGAACACCTTTTTTGTCTTTTTATTTTTATTTGTCTTTTGTTCCGTTCTCTCAATAATTTGATTTAATCTTTTTTGATCTTATTTTTTACGATGAAAAGAAAATCTACTGATCGTGTCTTAAAATTATTGATAAAAAATTTTAAAATCCTTTCTGGGTTAAAAACTTTTGTCAATCAGTTTTTTTTAGTACCTATGTCTTTTCTCAAAAAATTTATTTTTTTTACTTTCAATATTATTTTCACGAATAAAACACAAACTACGCTGCTTATAAGTTGAGTGACAAATTTGACAAAATGACAAATTTGTAGCTCTTTTTTGGATGAGTAACTTTAGTCTATTTAATTTTTTTATAACTTGTCCCGTTTGTCTAAACATTCAATTTTTCAATGACAAATTTATAGCTCTTTTTGCACGAACAACTTTTGTCTCGTTACTCTTTTCGTAGTATGTGTCGTTTGTCTAAATTTTTTTTTCTTTTTTTTTTAATGACGTTTCTCACAAAGAAAACAAAAACTACGCATTTTATTTAAAAAATATCAATAAGAAATTTGTAGCTCTTTTTAGAATGCATAAATTTTGTCTCATCGTTTTTTTTTTGTATCTTGCATAGCTTAGCCGTGAAGTAGAATTTTTAATTTTTTTGTGTAGGATCAAAACTTTCAATTTTCGATTTTTCAACAAAATTTAAAAAGCTGCTGTCAAAATCTAGTAAGGATTTTAAAGAGATGCTTTTTTTTGTTTTTAAGTTTTTTACACCGTGCGTTGTTTGGCTTTAAATTTTCATTTCACTTTGTTTTTTTCAATTTTGTAAACGCCATAACTTTGGTAATTTTTCTTTGATCAAAAAAAGTCATTTTGATGAATTTCTTATATTTTCACGTACTATAAAAAACCGTACACTGAATTTTAAAATTTAAAAAAAAATGATTGAACATTTTTTGAAAATGCTCTGAATTTTTTAGTTTTGATGAAAAAAGTAAGTAAGTAAGAGGCATTTTTTACATAAGACCAATACCTTCTCACTGATAAGAATGTAATAATTCACACCAAATTTGTAGCTCTTCTTTGGGTAAACAAATGTTGGCTATTTATTTTTTTGTATCTTGTGTCGTATGGCTAAAAATCCCATTTTTATCTTTTTGAAGCAGTTATGTTACGAATAAAACAAAAACTACGCGTCCTATCAAGAAGTGATGTGTAACAAAATTATAGATCCCTTTTGAGTGCACAATTTTTTTTTTATTCATCCTTTTTTGTATCTTGTATAGTTCAACCGTAAAATGGAATTTTGTATTTTTCATTATTTTTTGAGCAATAGGAATTTGAATTTTCGATTTTCCATACAGATTTAAAAAGCAGTTACAATAATTTTTCAGATGTTTAAAAAGCAACGTTTTTTTCCTACTGATTTTTTTATGTCGTGCGTTGTTTGGCTTGAAATGTTCATTTTAATTTTTATTTTTTGTTGAAAATGCTATAACTCCTGTAATTTTTTTTATCAGAAAAATTTATTCAGAATAAATTGTCATACTTTTTGAGTACTACTCGTAACCGTACATAGAATTTTTAAATATTAAAGAAAAGTGATCACAATAATTTTTAAAATGTGCTCACTTTTTGAATTTTTATCTAAAATGTCTGGCTAACGAGCTTGACCTTTAGTTTTTGACACTGAACGAGAATGTTAAAGTCTTATGTAATATATAAGTTTTTTTAAAAGTTATCGTGCTCACAGACAGAAAGACATAAATACAGACAGACAGCCGACATGCAGACAGATACATTTGTAAAAACCTGTTTTTTGGGTTCAGGGGATCTCCAAACGTGGACATTTGACAAAAACAGGGGGGGGGGCGTCAAATTTGACACAAATCTAATACCTTTTTGATAAACATGTAAAAATAAATGTTTTAAAATTTTTGAAAAAATAATTCTCCGGCTTGCAGATTTCCTTAAGGAATTTGAAAATCCTCGCAGACTTCCTCATATTGTCTTCGTCTGAAAAGAACACGAAGATTTTTTGAAGCGGTAGAGAATGGCGATTCCAACATCCACAACAATGTTGAGGAAATCGGCGAAGTAAAGAATAACTATGGCGAACGACGTGAGATGGAAAAAAACTCAAAAGAAGCGCAGGAGAAAAAGTCAACAGCTGAAGGTAACCTAGTGAATAAGCATTTGGAAAAGAAAGCCGAAGTTGAAAATGTGACACAAAAAAAAGGACTCTTTGACGATGGATGTGAATGTCGTGACAATAATCGAATCGATTAAAAGCTCCTTTCGAAAATTGCTAGAAAATTTAAAAGAAGAATGACGAAGAAAGTCAGTAAACGTATTCGAGAGCTGGAAGAAAACATCGTTATCCACACAAATACACTATTAATTGTTGATACTGATAAGCAAATGGCCATTTCACAAATAAAATTTCCTATAGAAGAGTTAGATGAGTTAATCACCTTCAATCATCAAGTTTTTGACGATAAGCAAAAACTGGACGCACTTGTAAGTACATTGCTAAGGAAACATTAATCATGTGGCCATTTCTGAAACCAAAATTGTTTATATTTTTAGGTATATTTAGCTTGTCACATTTAATCCTTTCTGTTCTTCACTTTGTTTTATTTAAAACACGATGTTTTATGTAACTTATTTTTGTTATTTTTTTTTTGTTTTTAGAAAATGATGATGACTGTGGCTATTCTTCGATTTGCAACTGCTAAAGAAGCACCTGCTTTGATTTTAACAGGGGTAATTCAAAAGTCCATTCAGGAAAGGTTCAGTTCGCAAGGTGAGGGGTTGAATAAGTTGAATTTCAGCCAATCTACTACGTACGTTTGCATAAGAGGTTCAATATATTTTACATTTTACTAATTTATTTTTTATTTCAACGCAAAGCATCCGAAAATAACATTAATTTTAAAAGCACAGTATAATTTAATTGACACATCTAATTAAATTTTCTAACTTTTCAAATTTCAATTATATGAAGTGTCTGCTCTTTTGTGCTGATGAATTTGTTAATGTGAAAGCACTTGAGAATACAGCTAGAGCGTAAAAATATGTAGAATTTAGAGGTCATTAGCATTTATCTCACGTTTTGAACAATTACTAAGTATTTCTACAAACTTAAGTTTCACTCTATTATGCTACAGACAGAAAAAACTAATGATTTAATTAACTTTTGTGTTCCACCTTGAAAATAGGGACTATATTAGATAATGCCAAAAAAGAAATTTTCGATCGGATCCCTGATATAAAAAAAGAAAAATAGGTTACTTATACCTTTTTCTCTAAACATTACAGACGTGATTCTCGATTATTTCAACGAAACCACATCTGAACCTCAAATTCTAACGAAACTAAGTCATTGGCTATCAGGAGCAGGAGACTGTGAAAGTGTCAGAAAGAAAGAAAATAAAAAAGAGACATGAAAAAAATCGCGAACTCAAGAAATGAGAAGTTTTTAATAAGAGACTTTAGGTATACAATTTAATTTAAATGTGTATTTTGAATCATTTGTCAATATAATTAATATTTTTTTAAAGTATTATTTTCGGCCCTGAACTTTCTTTTATTTTTTCTTAATTATTAAGTTGAGCTTAATTCATGGTATACAGATTTAGGTTTTAATACTAACAGAATCCACAGATCGAGCTAAACAGATTGGTCTTGCATGACAGACCAAAGTTGAATCAAAATCATTCTCTGGGCTAGGACCTATCTTGGTCCGCATTTTAGGCCGATGGTCGGCAAAAACCTCGGTCCAGCGTGACCATTTCGCTAGTTGGGCCGACTACAAGTAACAAGGTTGGTTCATAGCTTCTACAAACTATCGGTTCCTTATTGAAATGCAAAGCTGTCCCTGCACTGTAGCCCAAGGCTATGCTGATCTCGTTAAACACACTGGCCCAATCTTGGGTCCTCATGTCGGGCCGATGGTAAACAAAAATCTCGGCCCAGCGTGATTATTTCACTAGTTGGTCCGACCTTCCACTAACAAGCTTGGACCGAGTTTTACAAAGTCGGCTCAAATTTGGGTCGACGGAAAATTCGCACATTGATACTTTTTCTGGATCGTTTATTGCTTCATGTCACGATAATCCGAAAAGAAATATCACTTAAGACTGTTCAAGGATCACTTATGTAAATTAAGAACACTTTACGTTAGAATAATCATTGAGTCCTGAAAACGTAGAGGTCGGAACTCGAATAAATAATGAATATAACTTTAAATAATATAGCGCGTCAAACTTTCTTTCGGAAAAAGTTCACAAATTTTCGGCACAAAAATCGGAACGGATCTGAAAAAAGGAAGTTTGCTACCGCCTAGACAGGCTGAGCAAGCGACTATAATAACAATAAAAATACCGCTTTACGTTCTCTGTTGCATGGTGTCAAGTGACAGACAATAAGAAAAGTGACAGCGCGGCACAATAGCGTCAAGGACAAGTTTGAAAATAATCAAAAACCTTATAAGAAATAGTAAAAATTTCTGAATTTCAAGATTTTTAGTTTCAAAACGAAGTCATTTCGAGCTGAGAAAACTCAGGCGCCTTGATTGAATAGAGCAGTTTAGCTACTTTCAGTTACATGAATGAACCTGAAAATATTACAAGTGGAATTCTTTTAAAAAAGTCTAGAAAAGTATAAAGACATTGTTTTGATTAAAGGTTTATAATTTTCTATATTTTCCTAGCATCGATTTAGAACCCTAGTTTAACACACCGTCAAAGCTGGGCTGCTCCTCAGGGTCTAAACCACCAGGAGTGGTGCAGACTTCTGATACTGATGACAGCAATATTCTTGCCGCGGTGTAAAAAAAGTTAACGAAACTCTTCGTGAAAAGAAGAAACTGTCGTAGTGTGGAGAAGGAGAGAGCAAATTAGAGCAGCTTAAAAACAGCAGCCAAGGTACCTCATACGGAGCTATAGCTGCGAAAACATCATCTGGAGCAAATCCTCAGGCTTGTTTTACAAGCAAAAGGAGGGGACCAGAAGCGCCTGAAGACGCCTCGAATTGTTCTACCAATGGCGTAAACCGGAGTCTTCATGATGTAGATTTTTTTTCACCATAGCATAGGTTTTAACCCGGCGCGTTTCAGTAGTGCAGACTGGTTTTACCCTAATCCAAGATTCCTGGTTATACAGAAAAAGAACAAGTGTCTTGAAAGGATGTGGCTCTATATATAAAAAGCCGCTCAAAAAAGCACTAAGGGTATGCATAACCGTCACGGGCATGAATTCAATTTTGTTTCTAAGCTCTGCTCAATGGAACCTCGCCGTTATTAATGTGAGGCTCAGGGGCTCTTTCTATGCTCGAAATCATTGAGGAACAAGGTAGAAGGCTGAAAAGTCTCCGATAAGGAGTTTCTCGGGTAACAAATGTATCTTGTTCCGGTTAGCCTAACAAAATCCTTTGGTTTCACAGATAAGAAGCCCCAGGATTATACCTACAAAGATTCTAGGGGCTTCAGCAAGAAATCAAATTATATTCCGGGCACAACGAGGTTCCGAAACGTTCTGGCAAAAAATCTGGAAGCTAATTTTAGGCTCTTTTAGTTCCGGCCAGGAAAGTTTGGATCTCGCAACGTTTTGGAGACGCTTTCGATTGGTAACCGAAACGCCGATCAATGTTGATTCACATTTGCATCACAAATGGCTGCTGTCTAATTGACATCGAAGTCACATCACCTAAAAAAGGGGTATGCTAGATGGGAGAGGAGTGTCCCTGAAAATAATTTGGTATAAAAATATCACTATTACGAAAAGTTTCTGAAATATCGATTTAAATGTTCCAGTTTCGTCCTTTCCGTGAAAAAATATAAAATTGCAAGCAAAACCTTGTCGCCATAGATATGGTGATCTGCTAATTTATAACAGCGTAAAATAATCAATATTATTAATGTTAGTACTGCTTGAAATGTTAATATCAAAAATCCTACTTAAATAAATATAAAACCTTTTTTCTCCCATTACTCGACTTCAATTTTATTTACCTTTCTATCTTTATCCTACTTATCGATGTAATAAAAGGTTATAAAATTTGAATATCCTTATCTAAAACCCATTTAATGTCTTATGCAATTTCATTTATTCATCAAATTCCTATTTCTGATATTCTCAGTTTAATACAATATTTTTATATGCAAATTATCTAAAATCTCTTAAACTTAATTCCTAAGTACATAAATGCACTGTGTAAAAATATATTTTGTACTTATTTCTGATTTGCGCAGCGAGAAGTGTACCATCTGTTCACGTCAAAATATTGACGGGCACAGTTAGACACCTCAAAAATTTATCTGCTCAGATTATACAGCAGAAATTCTGCTCTTTGTCAGGTTAAAAAAAAATACCTTGAATTATAGATATACATATTATAGACAATCTTCATCTTTTCTCATCAGAGGAGAAACTGCTTAATTTAATAAGGAATTAATTGATTACTAATATCCCTAATGAATATTCTCCAGCTTCATGAGCTTATATAATCCATACTATAGTCGTTATCTCCCAGATTAAAAGCGACAAGCTTGGCCTTTAGAGATATTTACCTTTTATAAGAGTCAATTAAATTTATATATTCTTTTAAGGTTTTGGGCAGATCTGGGTTTTACACACGTGGCAAATTTATATTCTGTCTAAAATGATGGCTGACTTAAGAATTTGTAAAACTAATATAAGTTGTACGAAGTATGTTAAAAGAATTGGAAAAATTAAATTCATTTCTTCATGTTTTTTATCTAATGTTTTAAAATTTACGCATTAGATTTCTTGCATAAAACTAGCAGAATACCTTTCTTATACATGTATAAATTTAACATATGAAAGAGGGCAAGAAATAAAAAGGTGAGTAATTGTTTGGTGCTGAAATATATTCTTTTTCGCGGAAAAATATAAGACACGGTGCTTTTGTTTTTTACCAACAAATTTTTATTTGTATATTTGTCATAATTATAAAAAAAACCGACCAAAATTTTTTTTGAAAAATTTGTATCTGGGGATAAATTGGCACAATTTAATTTTTTTACGCATCTTATAGTTCAATGTGCACTCAATTCTATCTACTATATTTGCACGAAGAAAAATTATTACGTGGCAAATATAGGACAGCCTTTTAAATGGCTGAACCGACTATCTCTAGAAATTTGAGACAAGAGTTTAAAGTCGATTATCTCAGAGAGTCGACTTGATCATCTCAGACGGTCGACTTAACCATCACAAAGAGTCAAAGTGACCATTAAAGTGGGCCGAAAATGTCGTAGTAGATGGTCCATTTCATTATTACAGATAGTCGACGTGGCCATATAAGAGTGTCGATTTGATTTTTTTATATCTTCTGTACATGTTATCCATTTTTATTATTGGTGGAGAGCGAGGTGTATGAGACATGCTTTGTTATACACAAAGAACGCACAATTGCATATTGACACAATATTTTTTAAAGCACAAGAAGTTGAGAACACGGCGTCACTGCACTGCATTTTAAGATTTCAAAAACTGGAGTAAATCATCAGATACTGATAATACACATCTCGTTAAATTACGCATCATCAATAAATGATAAAATTTTAAGCACGTTTTTAGTTACGAAGGACACTGTCACAACAAATTATTGGCTGAGCGTCAAATGACGCCATTATCTTTTATCCCTTAGAAGCATCACATTTGACGATGAAAATTCAAAAGATAAAACATATTCCACTTTCCACCATGTTCTTTGTTATGCACTTTACAAATCTTCACGCGGATAATTGACGCACAAATATTTGTCCTTCGCGAAGGGTCAATTCCTACTCTGTGGATGGTCACAATTAGTGAAAACAAGATGATCGTATTGACTATCCTAAATAGATACCTTGATTATCCTGATAGTGAGTCTGGTATTCTCATGGCAGTCAGACTGTTCATGAAATAAGAGTCTCTCTGAGTATGTAGAGAAAATTATGTAAAGCCCCTTCGACCATCTAGAAGAATGGACTGACTCCCTAAATTTTAAAATTTGTAATATAAGGCGAGTTTTGTCCTTGCTATACTATTTGTTCATATACCGTAACTGGTTTCTTTTTTAATATAGAATAAACTTTTCAAAATGTTAACACATTTTTTAAATATTCCTAGTTTTATGTCTCAGATGATATATTAGAAAATCAAAGGTGAAACTTTCGAGAAAATTTACTTTTCAGGTTTTCTCTAAAACGCTATTCCAATCATTCATAAAAAAGTTTTAAATTTCTTAAAAAAATTTCAGAGTATAAGTTGTATGATAGGCTGCTACGAAAAAAACCAAATTTTGCTTATTTGTTTCCAAGACACAACTTTTTAAAAAAAACTTCCGTCAATTTTTTCATCACCTAAATATTTAATTATTTTTAAGTTTATGAAAAAAATTTGGCTGAAGAAAAACAAACAAAAAAATTTTTACTACATCACCGGGATCAAACTACTTAATTTCATATGACAACAATTTTAATGTTTTTAAAAGAATCGATGCCTTTTTGTTGAATTTGAACCTTTTTCTAATTTTCTAACGGCTTTCGAAAAAGGGCGCGAAATTTTGACAGAATTTAAAGAGACAGTTTTAAAATCAGTTTTGGGGACAAAATAATATAAGTTTGAAAAAAATTAGCCCTATGCGCGGGCACATTGTCGTTACAATGCTTTGTACGCGGTTTGCAAGTTTGAATGTTTTTGCAGCGTGCGTCTATCGAATTTTGCCCTTCGCGCTCGGTCTTTGTCCACCCCCCATATTTAAGGTGAGAAGCTTGTTTTAGTTGCTTTTTATCTATTTTGACAGTTGCAAAAAGTCATTTAATTATCTAGCATTTAGCTCCAAATGCACATATTAAAACGTTTATAACATTGCTCTCTTGATTCTTCTGAAGGATGCACATATATCACAAATGGGTAAATTCGACTGTTCGCAGTTGTGCTGGTATTGCGAACCTCAACCTACAAAATTGTCTGTTCTGTCAACAGTCCGCGTGGACAATACAATAAACTTAAAATTTAAAACTTTTGTACAATATCAATAATTATTTCGCACTTTTATGTTTCTTAGACTGATTCCAATTTTTTTTTTAAGCGAGCCAGAGCTATCTTTAACTTAAATCGCAGAAAGTAACCAATTACGTTTTCTTTTGTTCCTCTTTAAGTATTTTACAGAAATACATAACATTTTAACAGCAGACGTAGAATAATCTGTTTTTTTATGTTATCAGAAAGAGTCAAGATCGGCAAAAATGTACCTATAGCAGTATTACAAAAAGAATTACCAGCTTCTCAAGCACTCGCTAACGGTTAGGATGTAGCAGGAACTGTTTAACGTTTAAATACCGAGAAGAGCAGGTACAGAGAATCAGTCCTTTAGTTTGTGTACTGATAAAAAAAAAGTTCCCGCGATTCAATCCTTTGAGGATCAAAACCTTATAACAAAGTTATAAGCACCCCGCGTAGACATGGCCCCGTGGGCCAAGGAGTAGGAGTTTAAAAAAACACCCACAGTCCTTATACCCCATTCTCGCCCCAAGGACCTCAGTCTTGTGCTACCTGCAGTCAAGAAAAAAAAACCCTCTTGTACGCTCCACGACGCCCATCGCCTCAGGACGCTACGCGAACCTCACGACAACTTTACGCCCATC
>JAUELO010048176.1:0-10158 GCA_032357855.1 Amphibolips quercusostensackenii | reverse complement strand
TCATTACATTACTCGCCTATCAGATAGGAGATAGCATGGGGGTGAAACTCTCAACGTGACTTTCGGTAACACCAAAATTTTGTCAGGCAATGAAATGGCGGCCGCAAATGCCCTTATATGCGCCACCAAAAAAACTGTTGCATCTTGTGGATAACCGAGTTATCACCGAACAAAATCAGGGAAGGGGGCTGGCGCGATGTTTCTAAAATAAAAACATTTTCTTGAATTTATTATTGCTATCCGTCATAATGTCAAATATGCTCAAATGCGCCACCAACAAAAATTTTTGCGCTAGCTAATCTTTGACAGTTATATGAAATTTAAAATAACGGATATGAAGTCATTGATTTTCAAATGCGCCTATATGCACTACCGAAACTTTTTGCAAACCTTGAAAAACTGTCCACGATATGAAGGTTTTAACACTTTACAAAGTGATGATCAAGTGATGATCAACAAAATAAAAAGTTCTAAATCCGCAATAATGACAGGACTGTTGTATAGGATTTCAAATGCGCTCATATGCGTCATGAAATTTTTCTTGATATCTTGAGAATAGCCCAAGATATGGAGGTCATAACATTTTGCGAAGTGATGGCCAACAAAATCAAAGGTTTTCAATCGGCAGTGATGAATGAACTGGCGTATGGAATTTGAAATGCGCTCATATGCAACCCAAAAATTTTGTGAATATTTTTAAAATTGACCAAGTTATAGAGGTCATAACCTTTTGCAAAGTGTTGACCAACAAAACAAAAATTTTTCAATCCGAAGTGATGAAGGGACTGTCGTATGTGGTTTCAAATGCGCTTACATGTGCTATCAAAAATTCCTGAAGATTTTGAATATTGCCTAAAATATGGATGTCATAATATTTTGCAAAGTGGTGATAAAAAAAAATAACAATTTTTTAACTCACAGTGATGAAAGGACGGTCTATGGGGTTTCAAATGCGCTTATATGCACTATAAAAATTTTAGGAATATCTTAAAAATTGACCAAGATATGTACGTCATAACATTTTGCAAAGTGATAACTAACAAAATAAAAATATTTTAATCCATGTTGATGAAGGAATTTTCGTAGGGGATTTCAAATACGCTTATATGTGCCGCTTTTAAAATTAGCATATAACCATAATCAACCTTCTTATTACGTCTTATCATTGACCAACCCCACATTAATAGCGTCAGATGATTGTAGCTGGCCATTTGAAGACTCACAGAGGATATAGGAATGGATGAACATGGATAGGAAAAAACAGATTTCGATTACATTCTCAATAAAAACTAAATGGTTATAATTAGGGTATAAGCCCTTGGACGGCAAATTTCCTGTATAAAACGTAAAAGGCACACTGAGTCAAAGAAATCCATCACCAACTTTGAGTGCTTACTGCAACCAGAGAATGCATTTTTACATTTTCATCATAATGAGAAGGTAGTAGTTTTATGCGAAAACTCACTTTCGCAGATTTCTTCAAATCTCCACGTTTCAAGACCCCCTGAGTCCGAAAAAATCGTTTTTACGATGGTTTTTGTCTGTTTGTCGTCGTCGTCGTCGTTGTTGTTGTTGTTGTTGTTGTCGTTGTCGTTGTCGTCTGTATACTGAATAACTTTTGAAAGATTTGTCGGATCGGATTGTCCTTTGGCACACAGTTTTAGGAGCCAAAAAGAAAGATCGAGATCGTTACCCAGATACTTTGAATGAAAATTCAAAAAGTTAAAGCATTTTCAAAATTTTTTCAGACCACTTTTTTTGCAATTTAAAAATTCTGTTGCCAAACATCTATAGTGCATACAATTTCACACAGTTTGTTCTTATGACTTTTTTGGATAAAGATGAAATCACCAGAGGAACTGCCTTTTTAAAACTCAAAAAAGCAAATAAAATGTAAGTTTATGGCCAAATAACGCACGATATGATAAAAAGTCAAGAAAAGGAAAATGTGGATTTTTGAAAGACCTTCAAGAATTTTATAAAAGATTTTTAAATATATTTTTAAAAAATCAAAAATTTAAATTTTCATCGCACAAAAAATAATGAATAATTACATTCTCATCATAATGAGCAGGTATTAGTTTTATGCGAAAACTCACTTTCTCGGATTTCTTCAAATCTTCACGATTCAAGACGTCGTCTTTATACCGGATAACTTTTGAAAGATTAGTCGGTTCTGACTGTCCTTTGGCACACAGTTTTAGGGGCCAAAAAGAAAGATCGAGATTGTTACCCAGATACTTTGGATGAAAATTCAAAAAGTCAAAGCACTTTAAAAATTTTTTAGAACACTTTTTTTAATTGGAAAATTCTGTTGCCGGATATTTATAGTGCATACGATTTCATACAATTTATCCTAATGGGAAGGAAAAAGTGGCTTTGTCTACAAGAATATCATAAGACATTCTTTAATTTTCCTGAAAAATAAAAAATTTAAATTTTTATTGCACAGAAAATAATGAAATATTTATTACATTCTCATCATAATAAAAAGGTAGTAGTTTCATGCGAAAATTTTACTTTCGCGGATTTCTTTAAATCTCCACGTTTCAAGACCCCCTAAGTCCGAAAAAATCGCTTTCACGATGCTGTCTGTCTGTCGGTCTGTCGTCGTTGTTGTTATCGTTGTCGTCTGTACAACGAATAACTTTTGAAAGATTAGTCGGATTGTATTGTCCTTTGGCACACAGTTTTAAGGGGCCAAAAAGAAAGATCAAGTTCGTTAACCAGATACTTTGGATGAAATTCTAAATATCCAAAAATTCAAGAAAGAAAAGGAAAAAGAAAGCTTTAAGCCAAACAACGCACGATATGTAAAAAAATTCAAAAAAGAAAAACCATGCTTTTTGGAATCACTACAATTATTCTAACAACTTTTGAATTTTCATGACAATACAAAAATTTAAATTTCGATCGCTCAAGAAACAATGGAAAATGAAAGCTTCTATTTTGCGGTCAAACTATGCAATATACAAAAGAGAGGTTATTTTGGAAAAACTGTGCGACCACGAAAGAGCTACAAATTTGTTGAAAATAATTTTTTTTAGGATACGTAGTTTTTGTTTTATTCGAAAATAACAACATTAAAAATAAAAAAAATCACATTTCGAGACAAACGACATCAGCTACGAAAAAATACGTAGTTCTGATTATCATCGTACAAAACAAAAGTAAACATTAAAAAAACTTAATTTTTGGACAAAGGTCACAAGCTATGAAAAAAAAGAAGATACAACTGATACACTGCTCATATATTGGGATTTTAGAAATGTTATTTTTATTTTTATTTAAATTTGGAAAGCTTTGCATGGTTACTAAAACCTTAGAAATAAATTCCTGAAATCAAAAATTATCAATTTTTTTTTTTATTTGGAGAACTTACGAACGCTCAAAGTGTCAAAGAATTCTCACCATTTCTGGACATTTTTGGTAATTTGAGTAAAATTCAGAGCCGTATCGAGTCTCGTGCAGGCGGTGCGGTGCACCGGGGCCCCCGACTACGAAAAGGCCCCTAGAACCAAAAACCTTACCAAACAATTGAGTTAAACAAAAGATTTCTTCAGCTTCTCGATTTTTTAAAGAGTATTTTGAAAAGTTGAATGAACATAATAATTGGTTTCATAGAAAAAGTAAAAAAAAATAAGAAAAAAAAACGTTAGAAAAAACATCTTAACCAAATATTTGTAAAATGTTCGTAATTTTTAATTTTTCGAAAAAACTAAAACTTAGGAATGAAATTTTATCTGTCAAAAATAAAAATCCAATACTCAATCATTTTAATCAACAAAAATAAAATAAATCATCCAACTATTTTTTAAGATATTAAATAGTTTAATTTCAAACGGTTTATTTAAAAATTTTATTTATTCTTGAAACCGTTAACTATGCATAAAGCTTTAATGGAAATTATTTCACTCATTTTACAAATTAAAATATTTGTTTAAATATCAAGTCTTTTAAATTTAAAATTCAATTTCACATTTTGTTCATTCAAAATTGTATAAGGTACATCATTATTGTTTTAAGATCAGCATGCTGAAATATCTTCTTTTAGTTCGATAATCTTCTTAGAAAATTCCTCTGTGTAAAACATTAAATTGTATAGTTTTTGAGATGAGGGATGAATTTATTTGACTAAAAGTTTCAAACATCACTTGAAATAATTTAAAGTTTTCTCTCAACATATTTAAAAATCTTGTAAACTGAGAAGGTTTTCACAAAATATTATTTACATTACTTGTAAAGTTTAGGAAGAAATATTTTTCTTTTCTACTTCTGTCTGAAGTTAACTTTCAACAATTAAATTTGCTGATACAATTTTTGCAATATTGGGACAAACACGTGAAAGCGCGTGAATTTCAGAATCTTTTTAAAAATTCTAATTTTTCAAAAAACGTTTTTTTTTTGCAACTGTCAAAAATGTTAATTCTGTTTTACATTTTTTAAAGTATTTCCGAACTTTTAAAACTCGCCTTTTTGAAGACTCAACTACTTTTTTGAAAATTTGAATAGTTTATTTAAAAAAATGTATTACCTAAAAATCAATTTTTTCTAGGTGAAAGAAAATTATTTTGTTGAAAATTCTTTTTTTTAGCTTAAAACAAATTTTTATTACTGCAAATTTAACTATTTCATTTTAAGGTCAAAATTGATCTATCTTTTTGAACATTCGTCTTTTTGGTCTTAACATTTTATAATTTTCGCAGTAGAGGTGTGCATTCGTTTATTCGAATTTTTAATGCAGATTTAAACACGCTTGGAACAAATGATACTTCAAAATAGAAAAAAATTTAACTATACATCAAACCGGCTTGATTTTGTTGGATTCTTACAACGTTCAAAATCAAAATAACTTATTTTTTTATAGTTAAAAAAAGGATTTATAAGTCAATCCAAATCATTTAAATTCGACTTGCTCGAATATTTCAATAAATCGAATTTCAAAGATTTGCCTTGACTTTTGTATTTATTTTTTACCAGAAAAAAGAGATATTTTCATTTTTTTTTAAATTGTTATAGCTTCAGAAAATTTAACTGGTTTGATGCACATTTAAATTTTTTTTTCTATTTTGAAAAATTCAAATTAAATTATGCGAATGTGTCTACATTTGTATTATAAACAATTGCACACCTCTAGTTCGTAGATATTTTAAGTATTTAGTTGAAAACTTATATTTTGAGGTTGAATTAGCAAATTTCACTGTTTTGCAGTAGACTCGTCTTTTTACCGTAAAAATTTAATAACTTGAAAAAAATTAAACAATTTAGCTGACAAATCGAAAATCTAGCTAAAATTAATTTTTTGTTGAAAATTCAAATTTTCTTGTAAAAATTCAACCTTTTTATTGCAAAATCGAATTCCCTGGCTAGAAATACAACTAATTTTGAGAAAATTTGTATTTTAGCATAAAAATTCACCAATTTGGTAAAAACTTTAACTTTATATACGCATTCGGTATTCTATTCTTCGTTAAAAAAGGAATCATTTTAATTAAAAATTAAACTACTTGGTTGATAAATTTGATTGTTTTTGTTTGTTGAAGATTAATAATTCTAGTTGACAACTCCATAATTAAAAAGAAATAAACTATTTTGTTTTAAATTTGACGATTTTTAAAAGAATTAAACTGTTTTGTTGAACTATCGTCATTATGGATATCTGATTGATAATGCAACTGATTTTGTTTAAAGTTTAATCTTTCGTGCTTGTAAATTTGATCACTTGATTGAAGATTCATCTGTTTTTGTGAAAAAGTCTTAGAATTTTACAAATTTATAATTTACAGACACTTTATAGTGCGCAAGAAAGAAAAATTAATTATTTCTTCGTTATTTCTAAGAACAAATATTAGATAAGAAATTGTACAAAATTCCATTAATTTTGTAAATTAAACAAATACTTCGGTCTGTTTGCAAGCTCTATTTTATTACTTTTTTGAATAATGTTCGTCAGATGTGGACCCCTCTTCAAGGCTTTTATAACGCAATAAGTAAAATATTTTTTGACACGAACATTGAGAATATCAAACAATTACGCCGTTTCTGCCTGAGGTTTTTATTTCTAAGTCACTCAAGATTTACTTTAATTTTGTCATTGCCTTGTTATTGACTGAATATGAATTACGTCAAATTAATATGAAGCAATCATATATTCGCCAACTGTGTTTTATTTGATCAACTGTTTTTAATAAAAATAATTTCTCTTAAAATCTTTTTTAAGTTATACTTTTTTTAAAAATGACTTCTCCTAGAATCTTTCACAAGTAATATTTTTAACAAGTCAATTCAAAATTGACTCAGAAATAACGAAGAAAAAACTACTTTTTTTTCTTGCGTACAACAAAGTGTTTGTACATTATAAATTAGTGAGATTCTAAGACTTTTTTTAAAAAAAAGGTGAATTTTCAATCAAATGATTAAATTCTTAAACACGAAATATTAAACTTTAACTAGAGGCAGTTGCATTATCAATAAGATATCTATAATGATGATAGTTCAACAAAACAGTTTAATTCTCAATAAAATCGTCAAATTAACAAAATATATTTTTTTCTTTTTAATAATTGAGTTGTCAACTAAAATTATGGATTTTCAAAAAACAATCAATTTTATCAATAAAGTTTACCTATCAACCAAGTAGTTGAATTTTTAATAAAAATGATTAATTTTTAACGAAAAATAAAATACCGAATGGGTATATAACGTTAAAGTTTTTACTAGATTGGTAAATCTGTATGCCAAAATATGAATTTTGTACAAATTAGTTGCATTTTCAGCCGGGTAATATGAATTTTCAACAAAAAGGTTCAATTTTTCACAGGAAATTTGAATTTTCAACAAAAAATTATTTTACCCAGATTTTTGAATTGTCAGCTAAATTGTGTAATTTTCATTCAAGTTACTAAATTTTTTAACTAAAAAGACGAGTCTACTACAAAATGAATCAATTTGTAAATTTAACCACAAAATATAAATTTTTAACTAAATAGTTGCAATGTCTACGAACTAGAGGTGCACGGTATAATTCAATAATTTGTTTTTTAGCTGTAGATTAGAGAAGGATAGTCTTAAGAACGAAGTTTCATGACAATTTTTGAAAAAAATATCCCCGAAATTATTCAATATTTTTTAAGTTTATAGGGTTTATTTTAAGGGAATGTGTCACTGTTTACTAAATGAGCCCTTATTTTTGATGATGTAAAAATATGTATAAAGTGAGACAGAAACTGATTCTTAAAATATTTAGTTTTTTTTGTTAAGCTAAATTAAAATTTCCAAATGAGTAACCTTATTTAATGATAAAATTCATTTCATAATGTTTCTTAACATTAATAATAAAAAAAATATATTATTTCAACTGATTTTTTAATTTTGGGAAATCATTATGTTCTTAAGATTTTGCTAATAGACTATAGTTAATAGAATTTCCACGCAGGCTTTTTTTAATTTTGCAGAATTTAAAGCTTAAAATTAATTTTTGCATATTGACCTTTAATTTTAATCGAACATTTTTAAATATTTGCAATCTCAAAAAAATGGTAAAAAACCCAACAAGGATAGAACGAAAATCGAATCAACCTAATAAAACGTTTCAAACTTAGAACTCTAAAAAAAGGTTGATTTTGCAATCTGCAAAATGCTAGAACCCCAGGATAATTCCAGGATTATGCGAAGAAAAAACGAATTTCTAAAAAACTACATTGATGGCTATTTTCTAAACTTCTTTTTTCTCACGGCATCGCCCGTAATCTATTTCTGGGAAATTTTAGGAGCTCTAAAACTATAGTAAATATACTTATCATTTGTGAATTTTGTTCGATATTTTTTATGATGTTTGGGATTATGTCAAATTTTAGACGCATGTTATGTAACCAAGAACAATACACCGTTAAACAGCAATAGTTAAAATATTTAAAATTTCTTTGAATAAGATAAATTTTTAACAAAAAAAAATACAAAATATTTTTTAAGAAAAGGGATTCATTTTCAACAAAGCATGTAATATTACATATTTTGATTAAAACAAATTTTACTTTTAGTTATAAAACTGATAAATTCAATCAAAAGAGACGAATTTTTTTACAAAACACTTACCTTTTTAAACCAAAAGGGGTAACTTTTTAGAAACCATTTATCCTCCAAAAGTGTAACATAAATTTTTAAATTAATAGTATAATTTTAAATCAAAAACCTAAATTTTTTAGCCTTAAGAATAAAAAACATAAATTTTCAGCCAAATAAATCAAGCTTTATGTATAATTATACATCTTCAACTAATATGGTTATACTTTCAACTAAAAATTTATTTGCAACCAAAAAACAACGATTTTTAAGCAAAATAATTAGGTTTTTCACCAAAGAGAATAAATAAAAAATGTTCAACTCAAAAAATTACTGTTACTAAAATTGTCGAATTTTCTACAAAGCAGAAATTTTTTTAACTAAAAGAGATGAATGTTTAACAAAGCATGTAATATTTGGTATTCCATCCAAAAAATGATTTTAATTTCAAACAAAAAACCGTTTAAGTCAATCAAAAGAGGTAAATTTTCAGCAACACAGTTATATTTTCAACCAAAAATGAACTTTTTTTACAAAATCGTTTATTTACAGCAAAAAAGATTAATTTTTAACCAAGTGGTTGACAGTTTTACTAAAAAATATGAATTTTAAATTTAAAAGAACAACCCTCTACCAAAAAAGACGAATCGCCAGCGATACACTTATATTTTTAAACAAAGAGACTTATTTTTAACTAAAATGATAAAACAACAAAAACAGTTCGCAGCTAATTTTTTCACCAAAGTAGTTACATTTAATCCTGAAATGACGAATTTTCAGCATCAAAATGATTCTTACAAAATTGTTCAATTTTGCACAAAGTAGATTAATTTTTAAACAAAGAATTAAATTTTTAACCAAGAACATTATTTATGTAACGGTAACAGAAACTAAACAAATTTATTAAAAGTGTGTCAGCGCTATCTATAATTAATTTAAGTAACTAATGATTTAAAGTAGTCCGGCTACTGGAAAAGCAAGTCAAAGCTATGTCCATTTTTCTTTTCTAAAATTTGGAATTACATCCATAATTGGGCCTACTTATCAGCTGATAAATTAAGTATTAATTTGTTATGCTAATCGGTATAAACAAATTATTCTTTAAATAGTAATAAAACGTAGATTTAAATGCTGACTTGACTCGATGCGTGCCAAGGTCATTTTCCGTGCTCAGCAGTTGGCAGCGTAACAATATTTCGAGAAAGTAAACATAACCTGCAGTACACGTGCAACAAAATATTTATTTAAAATTTGGGGCGCTTTCCGATTCCAGCAAAAGCTGTGCTGCCAAACTTTAGTCAACGTAACACCGTTCTCTCATATTTCACCTTGGTATGTTTTACCAAAATTAAGCTCAAATACTGTAGAAGTAAGTATAGTGAAACCTCTACTTACGGACACCTCTGCATATGGACACTTTACTCTATGGGACGGACAGTTTCAATACAACCTGACTTAATAGTTTGATTGTAGACATAGGAGTGGGGATAAACGTAATTGTATCGTCACAAGACCCTTCAAATAGTTCATTTATTTTATTATATTATTTATTTTATTTATAAACTTAAATTATTAAATAATTAATTATATTTTTTCATTTTATTTATTCATTTATTAATAATTATTAATAATTATTTACTAAATTAATTCATAATGATTAATTATTAATAAATAATTATTAATATTATCACATATACATAATATATATAAATATATTACTGTTCAGCTACTCACTCTCGGACGGAAACCTCTCTAGAGCGGACACCTCTCTTAAGCGGACAGAAAGTATTTCCCCGTGAGTTTCCGCTATGGACAGGTTTCACTGTACAAATGAGCAGTAATTTAAATTTCACACTATATTTTCTGTCTCCAAAACAGTTTCCCTAACAATATTAAACGGGCTTTAAAGCCAAAAAATTAACAATTTTTGGAGACCGTGAAAGGCCTCTCTATAGATCCCATGTTTTTTGACATTATTTTTAACAATGATACAAGGTGTTTTCGAAAAATAGGGTGACTTTTCAATTTTCGCGGGCTACGTACATTCAAGTTTTAAATTTTTTGTTTTGTTGTGTTGGTACACTCGTCACGATCATA
>JAUELO010048145.1:0-10159 GCA_032357855.1 Amphibolips quercusostensackenii | reverse complement strand
TTTTACAACTACTTTAATCGTAGAGGTTTCAATAATTTTATAATATTTGCAAGTAAACTCCTTATATCTATCTAAGCCAAGCACGATGTGCGAACCCTGAGAAGAGCTGAGCGCGAAGCGCGAGGCAAAAATCATCCCAGCGCGTAGCGCGAGGTATATGCATTACCGAGCGCTTATTTTAAAACATAGTGTTCAAATTTTCTAATAATTTTGTTTAATTATATCTACTTATAGGGAAATTCCGAGGATTTGCATCTTTGAAAAAATTAAGCTATTTAAAAAAATCTAATTCAAGAAGCATGAAATACTCTCAATATGAAAAATGTTGAATGGAATGAAAGTTATCGGAATTATTCAATCTCAAACTTCAATCGTTGAAATATTGAGAAGTCTGAGTAGAAATATTCAAAATATCGAAACTACAAAGCGACAGTGTCACTTACCATATAGGTCATATGGTAACTTTTATTTTTAATTTAAAAAAACGCACGGACGTCAGTCTTCCTGTTCTTTATCATTCTTTAAAGTTTTAGCGCAGAATATTTATGAACATAAAGGAAACCCCGGAGAAAGTAATATGGCTTATATGGTAAGTACGAAGTATCACATACCTTACATTATAAAATCGTTGCAAAAAATTACCGATGTCATTATTTAATTGAACGTAGTGTATACGGATCCGGCATATTTTGCCGGATTCTAATTTTCTCTTCTGGCATATTTTTAATAACGTCATAATTTTTCGTAAATTATCATAAGTTTTAGAAATTTCATAAATTTTCAAAACTTTCCTAAATGAAAAAAATCATAAATTCAATCAATTTCCACAAATTTACTACATTTATACAAATTTTATAATTTCAAAAAAATTTCATAATTTTCCCAAAAATTTGATAAATATGCTCAATAATGATAAATTTCCGTAAATTTTAGAAATGATGGTAACTCATCAAACTTTCCATTAACTCTGTGAATCATGGTAATTGATGGAAATATACGCTAATTTAAAAAAAATTTTAAATTCATTATAATAGATCAATCACTTTTGATAACTTTGATAAGACCTTTGTTGGGTGCGTAAATTGTCGTTAAAAATTTGGGTTGAATGACTTTAGATTTCTGTAGCTTCTTAAGGTATGTTGGCTTTCCAGCTCGCGAGGGGCGGGAAGGCATCCTTGTGACTGGTTACTAAAATAATTTTGGTCAAATCCATACCCTTTTCCAACTTCTCCTAGGGATGGAAAGATCTCCCTGTGACTGGTTACAGAAATTATTTTGGTCAAAAAACCTTTCCCTTTCCAACGCCTCGTGGAGGGCGGAAAGGCACCCTTGTGACTGGTTACTCAAATAATTTTAGTCTAACCCCTACCCCTTTTCAACTTCTCGTAGGGGACGCAGAAAGGCATTTTTAAACGGAGATCAGTTTTTGAAATCCTTGGAAGAATTCTCAAATTTCTTATAATCCATCATAATTTCTTTGAATGCATCCTCATTTCTTCGGAATTCTTTAGAATTCAAGCTGCCAGTTTGGTCACATTCGCTATCATTTCCAGGTGGTTTGAGAGGAAGGGAATACAGATATATGCAGATGGAACATAACCTCAACCTGTCATAAAGATCTCACATTCATTTTCTATTATCCGACATATTTTTCCAAACATTAATTTTGTAACTCGTTACAATGAATCTACAATGGTTTTGAATTCATAATAAATCGTTTGGAATTCACAATAAATTCTTTGGAATTCAATTTAGTACACAATAAAATATGCCAGACGAGGAAATTAAAATCCGGCATTTTTCGACGGAACAGAATACTCGACCTTAATTGGATAGCTTTAGAAATATAAAAAATAACATTTAAAAATACTTATGGTGTGAAATAATTTTTTAAGAAAATATTAAGGTCTATTAGGTATATTTCAGAGTTGCGATCGTTTGCCATCTTCCGATAGATAGATGTCAGCACAACTTGACAAACGTCTAAACACGTAAATTAAAAAAAAAACTGTAAACAAAAAACTAGCTCTTCAAAAAAATTTAATAGAAGACTTTTTTGCTAAAACTCCCGCAATTTTCAGTTGATGACAGAATTGTATTTGTATACCCTTTCGTGCTAAAATTAGGTAATTTTTTACTCATACAATTAGGCCTCTATAAAATTAAATCTGGAAAATTAAATTTAAATTGGCTAACTTCAGATTTTTTTCCGATTTTTAAATATTTTTTAATTAGATTTTTTTAGAGTGTCTACCTCTGACATGATAATATCATTTTTTAAATAAGCATATATGAATTTGCAGAAGAAACTTGTTCCACTTTCACTAGAGGTATTATTTCTTTGAAAATAAATTTTAACTCTACCAAAAAACCAGGAAAAATTAAAAATTTTTTGTATATATAATATAAATTTAAGAATTATTTAGAAAAAAAGAATTAGGTATAATATCGCTTTTTCTTAATAGGCTCTCTAATAATTAAAAATTGGTTTTTCTTGCAAAGACTTATTTGAAGCAACATCTTTTTTACACTTACGCACTTCTCTAAATAAAAAGTGTTTTTTTTTTTTAATTTGGAAGAACGTGTTCACTAATGAAAATAATATGTGTTCTTCTGAAATTTTAAGTTGCAGTTAAAAGTAAAAAAAAAATATTATTTAAAAAACAATTTCTTTCACATTAAACTTAGCACTACAGATTTTCTAAAATTACAAAAAAGTCGTAGTACCGTAAAATGAGGCTACACTGTTAGAAATATCTTGAAGATTTAACCACTTTTCAACCACTTTTCTAGTTGAAATCTTATTTATCCACAGTATTGAAATAAAATTCAATCAAATGTAGTTGAAAATTCATGAAAACGTATGCGCAAACATCCATGCGCCATAATACTTCCCGCTAGCCAGACCCCAACGTGCAAAGTACGTCATTTTAGAAGAGTTCTTTCGTACGTTTGTGTCGTGAGCTTCATGAGATTAGTAAAGTATTTAGAAAGATTAGCATATTTAAAGAAAAAAAAATAAGGTACGTTGGAATTAAATTACCATAATGAGAGAATTTAATTTACACTATTGGTACTATCAGCTGCATGCTTTTGTAGGTTATGTTTACAAAAACGAGTATTGAACAGTTTTTCTAAACGTGCAAGCAACTCATTATGGTAATATAATTCCGACGAACCTTTTTCTTTCTTCTTTAAAGCTTTTTATTTTCGTAAATATTATTTATAACCTTTATTAATCTAATGGACCTCACGACACAAACGTACCAAATGACTCTTTGGTTCCTTATTAGAATTATTTTGGTACGGCTAGTGAATTTCAAAGCGCAGTATTTTTCAGGAATCTTTATGTGTTTATTTAAAATGTTCGATCATGTAAAAATGTTGAGTAAAACCTATTCAATTAACTTCCTGAAAAATTATACTTGCTTTGAAATTCACTCACTGTGCCGTATAATTTTTTTTTCAAGTTACTCAAATTTCAATTACATGTAGTTCAGATTTCAACTGCTTGGTTGAAATTTCAATTACATGCGTGGTTAATTTTTCATTTACAAGTACTTGGCATTTCAACAACGGTAATTGTAAAAAACTTTTACCACATGTTGTTGAAAATTCAACTAGATATTTTTAACAGTGTACGCTGCTCGCTTTTTTCGTTTTTACATTAAAGTGCAAGAAGGAATTGAAATTAACTTTCAATGGTTCAAATATATCATTTCTATCTGTCCCGCTTTCGTGCCATATAGTACCAACATACATTTAAATTATAGATAACTATTTATCATACCTTGTGAGCAACTTTACCCCACCCTGTGGGGCTAAGTCGCTCACTCATTAAAAAGTGCTTGGTAGAAAAAGTGTACGGCAAAAATAATTATTTAGAGTTTTTCTAATCGTTTCAAATATGATCCATTAAAGAAATTTTCACAAACTTCTGAAAGTCAAGATTTTCACGAATTTTTCCGCACAATCTAAAAAAATTTCTAAAACAGAATCTTATACGAATGCACTTTTTATTCGCTTTAATCGCCAACACTGTGCCAAACAAGCTTTAAAATAAATTTTAACATCAGTAACAAATTATATACTCACTAATTTTAAAATCTGTTATTCAGAGAAAAATATAATTAATTATCAAGACTAAAATGGTAGGTGAACCAGTTTACCCTACACGCGCGGCTTAGCTCCGTTTTATGTTATACAGAAAGTTTTTTTTTGTCTCTTTTGAAACACTCGATACTTAAGAAGTTCTTTTAATTTTATTTTTTAACAGATATAATACACAATTTCTCATGCCCGATTGCCCAATGCCCATAGATCCATTCACGAGATTTCAAAGGAGCCGTGACATTGTACATAAATTAGAAAAAAGGATAAGAACTCGTCACGTATGATTTGCTTTATTCAAAATGAATGTAACTTTTAAATCCTTCATTGACAAAAACCGCTTCAGATGGAACTTTAATACAAATTTACATAACAATTCTTGGCAGCAGACGGCGTCTCACTCAATCTTTCAAATTAAAATTTTAAAAATAAATTTACTCTGAAGTTAAATTTAAGACTCTTTACTAGTTATCAAAACATAAATATTTAAAATCGAGAAAAACAGCCACATTGCTAAATTTGCATTAATCCAATTCTAAATCAACTAATTAAATAACAAATAGCCAGTCTATTTTTTTAGGATTCATTCAAATAGAATTTCAGATTATATATAAAGCAACAAAATAGGCTATCATGAATAGAGATTAAATAAATTTTTTAGAATAATTAAATTTCAAAGGTGTAAAATATTTTAAATTCTTTAATTTTCAACAGCGTAAATGGCAGAGTTTTTATAAAAAGAAATTTCAATCTTCCAAAAAAAAAATTATCCAATCACTTTTTATAATTTGATATTTATAAAATTAATTTGTCATATTTGAAGTTTCTGTAATTTTAATTTAAAATTACAGTTTTAAATGCTCAATTCTACAAAAGTTTGATTTTTGATGCCTTAAAGCTAAAGTTTTTTTGCATCAAAAGCTTAAATTCATAAATATTTAGTTTGAATTTCCTTAAATTTTGAGGTTTTCAATTTTGAATTTTACAATCTTGTAGTTGCAATTTTGAATATAAAGAATGTGAGAACCATTTCACTATCAAATCTTTCAAAATTGGAAACTTTCATATTGAAAGCCTTGTTAGTAACATTCAAATCTAATTACATTAGTTATAAATATTCTTTATTTTCCGCTCCAAATTTCAGGCAGTTCTTAAGTGAATAATTTTATATATAAATATTCTAAATTGCTTTTTTTTTAATTTCAAACGCATAAAATCGTCTGATTTTAAAAATTTTTCTGAAATTGTTGAATATCAAATAGAAAGATTTGATAGTTGCACAATTTTCAATTCTAAGGAGTTGCAAGTAAACAATTTTTAAATTAAATGTCTTCCTCATAAATTTTAAACAATAAAAGATTAGAACAAGAAGTTTTTTAATTCAAGTCTTAAAAAATAAAAGATTTTAGAATCAGTGATTAAAAATTAAATTATTTTGTATTTAAAAATGTTCTAAAGTATTGAACATTCCATTGAAAGGCTTACTGACTGTAAGACTCGGAAAATTGGAATCATATATAGCAATATCGTTTTGAATTCTTCTCTTAATTTTTAATTTTTAATGATATGTTATAAAATCGTCCAGAATTTTGTTACAGATTTTAAAATACGAAACATTTAGAATTAAAAAATTTTTGATTGGAAAATTTATAAATGAATAATAATTTTAAAGAAAGCGTTAAAACTTCACGATTTTAAATTATTAATTCAAAAAATTTGTTGTACAAAATAAAAAAAGATAAAAAATCTGCTATCTGAATTTGATAACTTAGTAACAGAATAATTTTTTTTAATAATATGAATCGTTACAATTTTAGAGTTCAGAATTTTCGTGTTGAACTCTAAATTCGTAACCTTTTTCTATCATAAGTTTTTATTTTTTAATTTAAATTGAAATGGTTGAATTCTAAAAAATTAAATTAAAAATTTGAAAATTATTTATTTTTTAATTATCTAAATACTTGGTGATTCAAATATTTCAATTTTGACTGAAAAAAATGGATTCTTTTGATTTTCAGCGTCCTTTAGCAAACATTTTTCGTTTTAAATGATTTTCATTTTAAATTATTTTTTATTCTGAACATTTTTTGAATAATTTAATTTTTAAGGATTTGTAATTGAATTTTTTTTTTTGAGATGTGAAAATCACGGTTAATTTAATTTCTAAACTTAGAAAAATTTGTCGAAACAATTTTAATCTCAAATTATAATTTTGTTATGTAATGACAATTCAAAATTCTTGAATTTCAGAAGCTTTGACTTTAAAATTTTCAATTTGATTTCCACTTTTTAAATGTCAATTTTTAATCAATTTGAAATGAAACTTAATTTAAAAAGTTTTTAACCGTAAAGAATTCAAATTTGAACGATTTTTATTATAAATAATGCACTGTTAATTTAAAAAAAAAATTTTAATAATCCAATATCCAAAAGTATAATCTGAAAATATTAAATTTTTAACTTTCTGAAGGTGACCTATAGGAGCATTGACATATTACGTTACATTAAAAAGGGGGTTAGGGTGTTCGTGTTTTATAGCAGGGAAAATTCAAATTGTAAATGATTGTTTAATAATGGAAAATGATTCTGTCCTTGATATTTCGCTACCAAACTATAATTTGTAAACTCCCTCAAATTTACAAAGAGATGAGAAAAATTATTATTACCTTAATTTTTGGTTTTGTATCTTTGGGTTCCGTAAATGATGAAGAATAAAGGGAAATTTTACGGTCTGTTGCATGGTGGTGGGGGGGGGGGGGAATATTAAAAATAACGCTAAGTAATACGCGAATGCTCCCTATTTTCGATATTTCAATCTAGAATCATTTAATTTCAAGATTTTCTAATTAAAAAGTACAGTTGTCCGATTTTGAACGCTTCAAATTCTAAATGATACAACTTCATCTCCTTCTCAATGATATCGATAAAAAAAAGTTAAAATTTCAATTTAAACCGTTTTTATTTAAAAATCATTCAAGTTTAATTTTTTTAAATTCTTTTCGAAATTAAAATTTTCCTTTAAAATTTCTATTTTTTAATTATTACAAATATTTTTGATTTAAAATTAAAAATAATTTTCAGATTACTCATGAACTAATATATTTTTTGTTAGAAATTAATCTTTTTTGGTTGAAAATTCAATTACTTGATGAAAAGTTAAACTATTTTTTTAAATTTTACTTGTTTTGTTAAAAATATATCATTTTACTTCAAAATTCATCTCTTTGGTTGAAAATGTAACCATTTTGTTGAACATTTGTCTTTTTTGGTAGGAAATTAATCTAGTTGGTGGAAAATTACCTTTACTGTGGAAAATTCATATTTTCGGGTTGAAATTTAATTATTTTTTGTAGAAAATTCTTTAGTTTTAGGAAATATTTCATGTCTTTTGGTTTAAAATACAAATAATTGAAAACTAATCTTCTTTAGTTGAGGATTAAATTATTTTGTAGAAAAAATATATGTTTTAGATGAATTAAACTGTTTTTTATTTCAAATAAAAATCTTTTTTAAATTTTAATATCAAACGTTACAATTTACGTTAAGAATTCATCTTTCTTGTTTTGAACAATTTTAGTTATAAATAATACATTTTTAATTTATTTTAATTTTAAATTATCAAATTTTTATAATTATAATCTGAAAATATTCAATTTTTTTAGTGTTAAAATTTTCCCATTTTGAAATTTTAATTTTGAAATCATTCAATTTCAAGATTCTTAGAGTCAAAGTAAAATTTTTCTATTTTGAACGCTTGGAAAAATAAATGACACAATTTCAACTCCTTTTCAATGAAATTGTAAAAAAATTCAATTCAAAATTACTTAATTCAAACTGCTTTTATTAAGAAATAATACAAGCTTAATTCCTTCATATTATATTCGAAATATTGTCATTCTGTCAAAACTTTACCTACTCTAAAATTGTTTGATTTGGAACGTTTTCAATTCAAAATCGTTGAATATAATTTTTTTCAATTTCAAACGCTTTCAGTTTGAAATTATCAATTATTAATTTTTGTTGCAAAAGTGTTTAAATCTCAGTATTTAAAATTTCTGTTAATAATGGATTTCTAAATGGCTTATATTTTTAATGTTAGTAAATAAAAATGTAGAGATGTGAACTCGCACGCGCATTTTTTTCTAGTTTTTAATTAGTTTTTCCTAAAGCGCAATTATATGTCTGTTCTATAAGATGTAATTCACAATTTAAATATTTTCTTCTGAATCGATGAACTAAATAAGTATTTTAGTTTTATGAAGTTTGAATAATAAATTATTAAAATTCTTCAAAAAATTCTTGCCACCCTTTATAATAGATACTAAATGACATGATTGATTGCGTTTTTATTCTCATTAGATAATTCTTTTTCTTATTATAAAATTTTACGATGGATTGCAAAAAATGTTTCAGTCATGATTTGTTGTAATCATATTTGCTGAAAAATATTGGTACACAGATTTGCTTAAATGAATGTGTAGGTCTTCACTGAGTACGAGTACACAACTGACATAACGTCTCACAGTTTTTCCTGCATATGCCAATATATAGAAGGTAAAGAATTATAAGTAATTAATAAAATTCTATCAAATTCTCTCTGAATAGATCCAACTGTTTCTAGAATATTTTATGCAATTGTATGTATAACTGATAAAAAGCGCAGACATGACAAAGTGGTCTCTAATTTTTGCTGTAGCCATGAGGATTTGACACAAATAAAAATCATAATTTCATCATTTTTTGTCTAACTTTTCTCCTGTTGATCAAAATTTTTCTATATAAATATATATTTCAATGACGTACGTTTATTTAGCATCCACAAATAACGTTCAATTTTTATTTCCTCATCCGCAATTTTCCAAAAGCAGCTTAATTTGAGTACATGTTATTTTTTAAATAAATAGTTTCTACTAAATAAGAAACTTATTTCTTTGAAATATAGATTTTTGTAGAAAAAATTTTAGAAACTAATATTTGAAATAAAGTACTTAATGATGTATCAACATGATTCAGCATCGCCCACCAGTATTCTATCAAAAAATATGTAAAACGAAATCCTCGAAAATCTTGTTTTTATTTTTAGATTGTTGTTTTCAATTTTCTCGAATTTTGTAAATCGCAATTTTCAAATGAGGAATTTTGATTCTAAAAATTCATTTCTGAGAGAGAAAATTTAAATTGTAAATGATTCTTTAATAATAAAGGCAACAATATTCTGTCAAAATCTTAAACTTCAAATGAAAAATATATTACAATTAACATAACTCACTTCTCTAATTTTGATACTTCTAACTCTAATGTTCACACATGTTATGATGCGAAAACAGAAAATGACAATCCTTTAAACGGTGATTTTTTTTTTTAATAATAGCGAATCTGACTGTTTATTGTTATTTTTCACGGAATTATATATTAATGATAACGATCAATATTCATGGTATAAAACAAAGAACGCGAAATCCGAAGTCGATATATATATTTTTTTTCTTTGAATGATAAAATAAAAAAAGGTATTGCAGCTTTAGAACTGGATCATGAAAATGATCGATTGGATGGCGGCACTTTCTTGGACAATCTCCGAGCGATTACGTGTAAACTATCAGGACTATCAGACCGTGAGTGGGAAGCATTAATTGATATGATGTCTAAATTTGAAAAGTTGCATACATCAAAAAAAAAGTGTAAAGCGTCTGGAATATTAACTTAATATCAAGCCTCACAAAAATTTTGCGAGAGAAGCATATCCAGTTCCTTGAGTGTATCGAGATCGAGTCAATTACACCATTGAAGAAATAATTGTAGCAGGTATCATTTAGATTGAAAATAGTTTTTCCTGCAATCCACTCAAAATAGTTTTAAAAAATGATAGCTCTGTTAGAGTTCGTTTGGTTTTTGGTATTATTAACGAAATTATTGAATTAGACCATGAGTTTCCACCTTTGAATCAAGAATTGATGCAAAAGTTCTATGAAACGAAGTATAGGAGGTGTGTTCAAAAAATAAGGTGACTTTATGGTTTTCTCAAAAAATATTTATTTATTCCTCAATA
>JAUELO010048110.1:0-10160 GCA_032357855.1 Amphibolips quercusostensackenii | reverse complement strand
CAGGGAAGAAACTTGACGTGTCAAACTCTAAAGCAATCACACAATTGGTCAACGATTATTCTAATATTCTTGCTTTCATTAGAAAAGGATCAATCCATCAATCACTAATCGCCACCATTAAAAAAGGACAGTTCGGCATTTCGGATTTGTCATTTCTTTTTATTCTCTATTCCACTTCTGATGGTCGTAGCTAGCAGTCCAGTACTATATGTCGATAATTCTTTCTAATGGGATTTCACCCTGACCTCTGTCTCTGTCTCTTTTCCCTTTGTCTCCTCCACGGGCTCCACTCTGCTTCAAAAAAGTGTATGGAAAAAGGAAATCGATGAAGAAGGGTGGCATCGGAAAACTGTGAATACACCAGCAATGAGCAAATTTATGCATTTAGTCCCGGCGACACAATGATGTAAGTATTTTCTTTGTAATGTGAAAAATATCTAACCTAACATTCCTCAGACACGTGTTGCACGATCTACACAATTTTTTCGCTTTTTATTCTATTTAATGAATCCTGGCGACACTGTGATGTAGGTATTTTCTTAATGTGAAAAATATCTAACCTAAAATTCTTCAAACACGTGTTGTATGATCTACACATTTTTACGCTCTTTATTCTATTCAGCCCGGTGCTACATAATGAGAGGCCTGTATAATAGAAGTTGGATGAGAGTTAACCGGTGGCCATCAGGCGAAATCACGGCGCTGATTACCTTTAGGGCCGACTTGCTACGAAATGCATGGTGAAAATAAGGAAAGTGATTTTTTTAATATTTCTACTATGATTTTCTTCATTTCATGCTGAATTATTAATTATTTTTAACAAATTCTATAAGGTTTGCATATAAGTAATGCAAGCAAATAGACAAAAATTATCTTTTGAGGGTTTTGCGTAAAGAATAAGTAATTAATTCTGCATTAATATGTACATGAAGTATTTTTTGGTTAAAAATAAACAATGAATTTTAAATTTTATAGCGAAACAAATTGCATTAACAATATTTACAGTTTTTAAATAATTAAAAAAATTTTTTTTTTAATTTCCCGCGTTTAAAAATAATTTTTCCGCTCTTCTGTTTAATAAAAAAAATTCATATTTTCTTTGTTATCATAAATTACCTCTTTTCAATTCGCAGAAAGTGTAAGACGTGTTTGAAAAATTTTAGGTTATATTTTCAAAATCCAAACTATAGATTTTTCCGCTCTTTATTCTATTTAATAAAAAAATTCATATTTCCTTAATTAATAAAAATTACCTCTTTTCAACTCGTAGATCGTCTAACACGTGTTTGAAGAATTTTAGGTTATATTTAGAAATCCAAAAACCTATAAAACGTTTGACGCAACTGAAAATTTTTCAATTTAAAATTTTAAGAGTTCCACGTGTTCTGATAGAAATTCTGGAAGCCCCCCGAATAGTATTAGAACTCTCAAAATTTTAAAATTCGAAATTTTTGGGTATGGTAAAAGACTAGATCTCCTAGAACTCTCATAATTTTGATTTTTAAAATTTTTAGGTATGTAAAGTGTTGTAGATTTTTGGGTTTTAAGCTTATCGAAAAATGTTATAAAAGACTTTTTTGTAGAATTATTCAGAAAACCTTCAAAATTTTTGGGTACGATAAAAGTGTTGTAGATTTTTGGATTTTGGGTTTATTGGAAAATGTTTTTAGACTTTTTTGTACAACTATTTAGGGGGCTACCAGAACTCCTGGAACTCTTAAAATTTTTAAATTCAAAATTTTTGGATATGATGAAAGTGTTGTAGGTATTTAGATTTTGAGCTTATCAAAAAATGTTATGAGACTTTTTCGTGGAAATATTTTTGGGGGTACTAGGACTCTGATCAGAACTCCTGGAACTCTCAAAATTTTAAAATTTTAATTTTTTGGGTGTGTTAAAAGTGTTGTAGCTTTTTTTATTTTGAATTTATCGCAAAATGTTATAAGAAGTTTTTGTAGATCTATTCTGAAGGGCTTCTAGCATTCCTGGAAATTTAAAAATTTAAAAATTTTAGGCTATGCTAAAAGTATTGTACGTTTATAAATTTTAAGTTTAGGGAATAATGTTATCAGACTTTTTTGTAGAACTATTCAGGGGGTTATCAGAACTCCGAGCAGAACTCCTGAAACTTGAAAAATTTTGAAATTTAAATTTTTTGGTTATGCTAAAAGTGTTCTAGGTTTTTGGATTTTAAGTTTATCGAAAAATATTATTAGACTTTATTGTACAAATATTGAGGGGGCTATCAGAACTTTAATCAGAACACCTGGAACTCTCAAAATTAGGGAATTTAAATTTTTTGGGTATGACAAAAGTGTTGTAGTTTTTCAAATTATGAGTTTAGCGAAAAATGTTATGAGACTTTTTTGTAGAACTATTCAGGGGGCTGTCGGAACTCCTGGAACTCTTAAAATTTTTAAATTCAAAATTTTTGGATATGCTTAAAGTGCTGTAGGTTTTTGGATTTTGAGTTTATCAAAAAATACTATTTGAGTTTTTTGTACAATCATTCCGAGGGCTATCAGAACCCCTAAAACTCAAAATTTTGAATTTCGAAATTTTTGAGTATGTCAAAAGTGTTGCAGGTTTTTGGATTTTGAGTTTATCGGAAAATGTTATAAGACCTTTTTGTAAAACTATTTAAGGGGCTATCAGAACCAATGGAACTCTTTAAATTTTTAAATTCAAAATTTTTGAATATGCTAAAAGTGTTGTAGGTTTTTTGATTTTGAGTTTATCGAAAAATGTTATGAGATTTTTTTGTAGAACTATTCCAAAAAAATTTTTAATTTTAAATTTAAAAATTTATGTGTATGATAAAAGTGTTGCAAGTTTTTGGATTTTGAGTTTATCTAAAAATGTTCTGAGACGTTTTTGTAGAAATATTCTGAGGGCTACCAGAACTCCGAACAGAACTCCTGGATATCTCAACATTTTTATATTAACAATTCTTGGTTATGATAAAAGTATTGTAGATTTTAAAATTTTAAGTTTATCAAAGAATGTTATAAAACTTTTTATACAACTATCCAGGGGGATATCAGAACTCCTGGAATTTTTAAAATTTCGAAGTTAAAAAATTTTTAGGTATGTTCAAAGTGCATTAGGCTTTTGAATTTTGAATTTATCGAAAAATGATATAAGACTTTTTTGAAGATCTATTCCAGGGGGCTTCCAGAACTCCGGGATCTCTGAAAATTTTGAAATTTAAAATTTTAGGGTATGCTAAAAGTGTTGTAGGTATTTTGATTTTAAATTTATCAAAAAATGACATTAGCCTTTTTTGTACAACTATCCAGGGGGATATCAGAACTCCTGAATCTCTAAAAATTTTGAAATTTAAAATTTTAGGATATGCTAAAAGTGTTGTAGGATTTTTGATTTTGAATTTATCAAAAAATGTTATTAGCCTTTTTTGTACAACTATCCAGGTGAATATCAGAACTTCTGGAACTCTAAACATTTTTAAGTTCAAAACTTTTGGATATGTCAAAAGTGTTGTAGGTTTTTGGATTTTGAGTTTATTGAAAAACGTTATAAGCCTTTTTTGTACAACTATTGAGGGGGCTATCAGAATTCTAACCAGAACTCCTGGAACTCTCAAAATTTTAAAAATCAAAATTTTTAGGTATGTTAAAAGTGTAGTAGGTGTTTAGATTTTGAGTTTATCTAAAAATGCTTTAAGACTTTTTTGTAGATCTACTCCGAGGGGCTTTCAGATTTTCTGGATTTTTAAAAATTTTGAAATTTGAAATTTGATTTGTTTTCGGATTTTGAGTCTATTGAAAAATGTTATTAGCCTTTTTTGTACAACTATTAAGGGCGCTATCAGAATTCTAACCAGAACTCCTGGAACTTTCAAAATTTTTAAATTCAAAACTTTTAGGTATGTTAAAAGTGTAGTGGGTGTTTAGAGTTTGAGTTTAACAAAAAATTTTAATAGACTTTTTGTAGGACTATTCCAGAGGCTACTAGAACTCTGATTAGAACTCAGGGAACTCTCATGATATTGACTTTAACATTTTTTTGGTATGTTAAAAGTGTTGTAGGTTTTTGGTTTTCAAGATTATCGAAAAATGTTATGAGACTTTTTTGTAGAACTATTCCGAAAACTTTTAAAATTTAAAATCTTTACATTTTCGGGTATGATAAAAGTGTTGTAGGTTTCTTGATTTTGAGTTTACCTAAAAATGCTTTGAGGTTTTTTTGCAGATCTATTCCGAGGGGCTTCCAGAACTCCTGGATCTCTAAAAATTTTGAAATTTAAAATTTTAGGGTATACTAAAAGTGTTGTAGGTTTTTAAATTTTGAGTTTAGCGGAAAATATTATAAGATTTTTTCGTAGAACTATTCAGGGGGCTATCAGAACTCCATGCAGAACTCCTGAAACTTTAAAAATTTTTAATTTTTGGGTACGCTAAAAGTGTTGAAGGTTTTTTGATTTTGAATTTATCAAAAATTGTTATTAGCCTTATTTGTACAACTATCCAGGGGGATATCAGAACTCCTGGAACTCTAAAAATTTTCAAGTTCAAAACTTTTGGATATGTCAAAAGTGTTGTATGTTTTTGGATTTTGAGTTTACTGAAAAATGTTATTACCCTTTTTGTACAACTATTGAGGGGGCTATCAGAATTCTAACCAGAACTCCTGGAACTCTCAAAATTTTAAAATTCAAAATTTTTAGGAATGTTAAAAGTGTAGTAGGTGTTTAGATTTTGAGTTTAACGGAAAAATTTTAATAGACTTTTTGTAGAACTATTTCAGAGGCTACAAGAACTCTGACTAGAACTCATGAAATTCTCATAATATTGACTTTAACATTTTTTGGGTATGTTAAAAGTGTTGTAGGTTTTTGATTTTCAAGATTATCGAAAAATGTTATGACTTTTTTGTAGAAATATTCCGAAAACTTTTAAAATAAAAAATTTTTACATTTTCGGGTAAGATAAAAATGTTGTAGGTTTCTTTATTTTGAGTTTATCTAAGAATGCTTTAAGACTTTTTTGTCGATCTATTGCGGGGCCTACCAGGACGCCAAACAGAATTCCTGGAACTCTTTAAATTCCGAAAATCAAAATTTTTGGGTATGTCAAAAGTGTTGTAGGTTTTTGGATTTTCACTTTATCGAAAAATATTATAAACCTTTTGATAATCAAAATTTTTGGGTATGATAAAAGTATTGCAGGTTTTAAAATTTTTAATTTATCGAAAAATGTTATTATCCCTTTTGGTACAACTATTTAGGGGGCTATCAGCACTCCTGGAACTCTCAACATTTTGAAACTTAAGATTTTTGGGAATGTCAAAAGTGTTGTAGGTTTTTCTATTTTCAGTGTATTGAAAAATTAGGCCTATCAGAACTCTAACCAGAACTCTTAGAACCCTCCAAATTTTGAAATTCAAAACTTTTGGGTATGCCAAAAAAGTTTTAGGTTTTTGGATTTTAAGTTTATTGAAAAATATTATTAGCCTTTCTTGTAGAACTATTTATGGGGCTTTCAGAACTCCTGCGACTCTCAAAATTTTAAAATTCAAAATTGTTGAGTATGTTGATAATGTAGTAGGTTTTTGGATTTTTAGTTTATCAGAACATGTTATCAGACTTATTTGTAGAACTATTGCAGGGGCTACTAAAACTGTGACTAGAACTCCTGGAACTCTCATAGTTTTGACTTTTAAAATTTTTAGGTATGTAAGGTGTTGTAGATTTTTGGATTTTGAGTTTTTTTAAAAATGTTATGAAACTTTTTTGTACAGCTATTTAGGTGGCTTTCAGAACTCCTGGAACTTTTGAAATTTTAAAATAAAAAATTTTTGGGTATGCTAAAAGTGTTGTAGGTTTTTAAATCTTTAGTTTATCGAAAAATGTTATTGTCCTTTTTTGTACAACTATTTAGGGGCTATTAAAACTCCTGGAACTATAAAAAATTTCTAATTCAAAATTTTTGTGTATGATAAAAGTGTTGCAGGTTTTTGGATTTTAAGTATGTCGAAAATGTTATGAGACTTTTTTATGAAAATATTCTGGGGGATACCAGGACTCCAATCAGAACTCCTGGAACTCCCAAAATTTTGAAATTCAAAATTTTTGCGTACGCTAAAAGTTTTTCAGGTTTCTGGATATTTAGTTTATCAAAAAATGTCACTAGACTTTTTTGTATATCGATTTTAGGGGCTACTAGAACTCTGACTAGAACTCCTGGAACTCTCATAATTTTTTATTTAAAAATTTTTGGGTGTGCTAAAAATGTTTTAGGTTTTTGGATTTTGAATTTATCGAAACATGTTATAACAGATTTTTGTAGATCTATTCCGGGGTGCTTCCAAAATTCCTAGAACTCTAAAAATTTTAAAACAATTTTATTTTAGGCTATGCTAAAAGTTTAGTACGTTCTTAAATGTTGAGTTTAGCGAAAAATGTTATAAGACTTTTTTGTTGATCTATTTCGGGATGCTTCCAGAATTCCTGGAACTCTAAAAATTTAAAAATTTTAAATTTTAGGCTATGCTAAAAGTTTAGTACTTTTTTCAATTTTGAGTTTAGCAAAAAATGTTATGAGACTTTTTTGTAGAATTATTCAGGGGGCTATCAGAACCCCGATCAGAACTCCTGGAACTTTAAAAATGTTGAAATTCTAATTTTGTGGGTATGATAAAAGTATTGTCGGTTTTTGCATTTTGAGTTTATCGAAAAATATTATTACACTTTTTTGTACTACTATTCAGTGGGCTATCACAACTCTAATCAGAACTCATCGAAGTCTCAAAATTTGAAAATTAAGATTTTTTGGGTACGCTAAAAGAGTTGTAGGTTTTTGGATTTTTAATTTATCTAAAAATGTTATTAGACTTTTTTTGGAGAAATATTTTTAGGGCTACCAGAACTCTGATTAAAACTCTTGCATCTCTCAGAATTTAAAAATTAAACATTTGTGGGCATGCGAAAAGTGTTGTAGATTTTTGGATTTTGATTTCGTCGAAAAATTTTATCAGACTTTTTTGTAGAACTATTGCAGGGGCTACTAGAACTGTGACTAGAACTCCATGTACTCTCATAATTTTGACTTTCAAAATTTTTACATATGTAAAGTGCTTTAGGTTTTTAAATTTTCAGTTTATCGAAAAATGTTATGAAACTTATTTGTATAGCCATTCAGGTGGCTATCAGAACTCCTGGAACTATCCAAATTTTAAAATGAAAAATTTTTGGGTATGCTAAAGTGTTGTAGGTTTTTGGTTTTTCAGATTACTGAAAAATGTTTTGTGACTTTTTTGTAGAAGTATTCTGAAAACTTTTAAAATTAAAAAATTTTTCATTTTTGGGTATGATAAAAGTGTTGTAGGTTTTTTGATTTTGAGAGTATCTAATAACGTTCTAAGAATTTTTTGTAGAAACATAATGGGGCCTACCTGAACACCGATCAGAACTCCTGGAACTTTCGAAATTCTAAAAATGCAAATTTTTGGGTATGTCCAAAGTGTTGTAGGCTTTTGGATTTTAACTTTATTGAAAAATGTTGTAAGCCTTTTTTGTAGAACTATCCTGAGAGTTACCGTAACTCCGATCAGAACTCTTAGAAATCTCAAAAGTTTAAAATTCAAAATTTTTGTGCATGCTGAAAGTGTTGCAGGTTTTTTGATTTTGAGTTTATCGAAAAATTTTATCAGCCTTTTTTGTACAATTATTCAGGGGGATATCAGAAATCCTGGAACTCTCAGAATTTTGAAGTTCATAATTTTTGGGTATGTCAGAAGTGTTGTAGTATTTGGATTTTGAGTTTATTGAAAAATGTTATAAGACTTTTTTGTAGATCTATTCCGGAAACTTTTGAAATTTTCAATTTCAAAATTTTTGTGTATGATAAAAGTATTGTAAGTTTTTGAATTTTAAGATTACCTAAAAATGTTCTGAGACTTTTTTGTAGAACTATTCAGAAACCTTTCAAAATTTTTGTGTATGATAAAAGTGTTCTAGGTTTTGGGATTTTGAGTTTATCTAAAAATGTTATGAGACTTTTTTGTGGAAATATTTTAGGAGATACCAGGACTCCGATCAGAACTCCATAAAACAGAACCATAAATCAGAACGATAACATTTTTGGGTATGATAACGGTGTTGTAGGTTTTTAAATTTGTAGTTTATCGAAAAATCTTATTAGCCTTTTTTGTAAAACCATTTATGGGGCTATCAGAACTCCTGGAATTCTCAAAACTTTAAAATGCAAAATTTTTGGGTACGTTAAAAGTCTAGTAGGTTTTTGGATTTTGAGTTAATCGGAAAATGTTATCAGACCTTTTTGTAGAACTTTTGCGGGGGCTACTAAAACTGTGACTAGAACTCCTGGATCTCTCATAATTTTGAGTTTAAAAATTTTTAGGGATGCTAAAAGTGTTTTGGGTTTTTGGATTTTGAGCTTATCGGAAAATGTTATGAGCCTTTTTTCTGAAACTATTCAGAGGGCTATTAGAACTCCTGGAACTCTTAAAATTTTTAAATTTAAAGTTTTTGGATATGCTAAAGTTGTTGTCGGTTTTTGGATTTTGATTTTATCGAGAAATGTTAGAAGACTTTTTTATAGAACTATTTCGAAAACTTTTAAAACTTAAAATTTTTAAATTTTTGTGCATGATAAAAGTGTCGTACATTTTTGGATTTTGAGTTCATCTTAAAATGTCATAAGACTTATTCGCGGAAATATTTTGGGGGCTATGAGAACTCTAATCAGAACTCCTAGAACTCTCAAGATTTTGAACTTCATAATTTTTGGGAACGCTCAAACTGTTGCAGGTTTTTGAATTTTGATTTTATCAAAAAATGTTATAACGTTTTTTATAGAACTATTCCAGGGGCTAGTAGAACTCTTGACTAGAACTTCTGGAACTCTCCATATTTTGTCTCTTGAAATTTTTAGGTATAAAGTGTAGGTTTTTGGATTTTGAGTTTACCAAAAAATGTTCTAAGGCTTTTTTGTAGACCTATTCAGAAAACTTTCAGAATTGTTGGGTATAATAAAAGTATTGTAGGTTTTTGGATTTTGAGTTTATCTAAAAATGTTAGGAAACTTTTTTGTAGAAATATTTTTATATTTTTTATATTTTAACTCCGATTAAAACTCCTGGGACTTTCAAAAAGTTAAAATTCAAAATTTTTGGGTACGCTAAAAGTGTTGTATGTTTTTGGATTTTGAGTTTATCAGAAATTGTTATTATAATTTTTTATAGAGCTATTTAGGTGACATCAGAACTCCTGGAACTCTCAAAATTTTAAAATAAAAAATTTTTAGGTGTGTTAAAAGTGTAGTACGTTTTTGGATTTTTACTTCATCGAAAAATGTTATCAGACTTATTTGTAGAACTATTGCAGCGGCTACTAAAACTGTGACTGGAACTCCTGGAACTCTCATAATTTTTACTTTTAAAATTTTTACGTATGTATAGTGTTGTAGGTTTTTGGATTTTGAGTTTACCGAAAAATGTTATAAGACTTTTTTGTAGAACTATTCAGAAAATCTTCAAAATTTTTGGGCATGATAAAAGTGCTTCAGGTTTTTGGATTTTTAGTTTATCGAAAAATGTTATTAGACTTTTTTGTAGAGCTATTCAGGTGGCTATCAGAACTCCTGGAACTTTTCAAATTTTGAAATAAAAATTTTTTGGGTATGCTAAAAGTGTTTTAGGTTTTTGGATTTTGATTTTATCAAAAAGTTTTATCAGAGTTTTTTGTAGAACTATTGCAGGGGCTACTAGAACTGTGACTAGAACTCCTGGAACTCTTATAATTTTCAATTAAAAATTTTTTAATAATAAAACTGAAACTAATACTTCCATTTGATTAACTATTTCAGGGAAATTACGGGCTTCGTTGATTGTATTGACGGCATCAGGAGGTCAGACAACTCAGCGGCGCCACTAACGAACAACAAAATGTAATATAGTGCATATTTTTTTGCTATTTTTTGCCAAAAATAAAAGTTTTTTGGCTTTATTAGTTTTCGAGATAAAAGGGCGGCGCTAGCTTGCCGTCAACTCAGCGGCGCCCTCTACGAAAGTCAATAAATTAAAAAAAATGACTAGGTTAGATTTTTTTGCTATTTTTTGGCTCTACAATGTGCCATGAATCGCTTTTGTACCCTTATTTAAAAAAATTATCCCCTATA
>JAUELO010048096.1:0-10160 GCA_032357855.1 Amphibolips quercusostensackenii | reverse complement strand
TATACACTATACATTTAGAAAAATAATTGTATGTGTTCTATTTTATTTTATTTTTTAGTGATCGAAAAATAAATGCTTGAGCAAATAAAAATTGTTTAAACAAATAGAAATATGTCAAACATCAAAAGCAATGTATCAAAATTATGTAATTATTCAACAAAAAGTAGCATAGGATACCAATTTGAAAAAAGTAGGCATCTCTGACTGCATTTTAGGAATTTTGAAAATAAACGATAAATAGTTGTTCAAATAATTACATAATGTATTTTAAAAACTTTACTACGCTAGAAAGTAACAAACTATTATATTTAAATCTTAAAATACGATTATTTTTCACATTTCTTGGGAATAAATAATTGTTCAAATGATTTTCATTTGTTTTAACAATTAAAAATTGTTAAAAAAGTCACAGTGAATATTCGAAAATTCCCATTAGTAATTATTTGTATTAAAAAGACGACGGAAATTCCTCATGTTATTATATGGGATTTTGAAGTGCCTGGTGTTAGGGTTTCAATTTCAAAAAAAATTACGGATTTTCTTCCTCCGAAAATAGAAACTTTTGGGGAAGAGTGTGTCATGTCCTCTAGAGTGAAAAAAAATATTGCAATGCATTTTTGGACCACCCTGATGCATCAGGATTTAAATAAACTATTTTTCACACTTACGCGTGATTAGAAAATTAGTTACAATTTCGGTATTTTAAATAACGTTACTCAAATCTAATGATAATAGTTGCATTTCGGCATCATAGAATCATAACGAAAACTAAAAAAGTATTTTGTTTCGTTTCGGTCAGGTCTCTGATTATATTTTCTGTTCTTTGTTTAGGGGGAAACACTTATGGCAAATTCTTTATTTGCACTAATTTTAGTACACGAACATTTAAATTAAACTAAATTTTTTTACTAGTTTTCGTAGAATGCACAAAAAAATTATTTTTCATCTGCAGACCTAAATAATTCCACTTTTTGTTGTGAAAAATTATCAATCTTATACCAGATATTGGGTGTGAGGTTGTGAAATACTGTGAATCACAGTAATGTTCGATAAAGTAGGTTCTAAAAGTTTTTTTTATGGAAATAAAGAAAAACTTTTCCTTAAAATAATTATATTATTATAATTATAATTCTTAAAATTATAATATTATATATAATTATAATATATCTTATAATTCTTAAAATAATTCCAACTTAATAATTCTTTTTTTTTAAGTAGCTTAGTACTTTTTTCTGTACTTACTCTTGTTCAATTTATTCATCTTTTAACTTTCTATCTTCTATTTATCTTTACTTATATTTTACAAAGACTTATATTATTAATTTTTATTTAATCTTCTGAGTAGTTTGAAATGCTTTTCAATCTTCTTTAAAAAAAAATTTGACAAAAATTAAATCAATCTAAATTTCCGTAGAAACCTTAAAAAAATTTTAGCTATCTTGAAACCTTTCAAAAATGTTAAAAGCTTCTGCATCCTTTGTTCGCGATCTTCAAAAATCTACAAATTGTTTTCAATTTTTTTAAATCTTTTGAAATGCTTAACAATTTGTGGAATGTCTTGAAAACTTCTTTGTATTTTACCAAAATAATTTGAATTTTTCTGAAAGTTTTTAAAAATCTTTAAAAACTGAAAAAATTGGCTGAAAATATTTCAGATGCTTTTTTATAAATTAAAAAAATCTTTTGAAATGCATTACATTTTTTTTGAATTATCTCATAAATTCGATTCTTTAACAAAAAAATAATCAGAAAGTTTTTTGGAATCTTTTAAATCTATCAAAAAAATACGAATTTTCAATAAAATAGTTACATTTTCAATAAATTCCGAATAAAATTGATAAATCTGCAAAAAGAAGCATAATATTTGATGATTAAATTAAAAACTACTTGTGATATTTTCTCAAAAAACTTTAAATTTATCCAAAAAGACATTTTTAAGAAAATACTTAAATCCTCATTCTAGAATATTTTTATTTTAATCCAAACATTAGTAATTTTATTTTAAAAAAGCATGCATTTATAACAAAATTGTTGAATTTTCAACGATATTTTACTAGATTTTACAAAATTTTAGGTAAAATTTGTGTGATTTGAAAGATATTGAAAATTTTATGATGCTTCAAAAAATTAAAAATAAATTATATATAATCGGAAATCTTTTAAATTTTTAATATATTTTTAATCTTTCACAAATTTAGAAAAATGGTTTGAATTTTTGCTGCAAATTTGAAGAAAGTTAGGCAAAATACAAAAAATTGCCATCAAATTTTCCAGATTGTATGTGTATCCTTTTTAAATTTCTTTGTATCTCTTAAACCTATTAAAATTTATTCTATAATTTTTAAACCTCGCAAAATTAGAAACTTTCGCTCTGAAATCTTCTGCATCATTTGTCCAAATTTTATGAAATCATTCAAAAATTTTTATTTATATCCTTTATAAACTAAGTTGTCAAACAAAGAAAAATTAATGAAAATTTTCCTGAAATCTTAAGAAAAAATTTATCTATCTTGTGACGTTCATATTTCCTTAATTCCTAAGTCCCAAGTCAAAATTCGACTAAACTTATCAATCTTTTTTTTTAAATAAGGGTTTGACGAAATCGAAAGTTTTCTTGCTCCTAGTTTAAAAATATAGGAGCTACAATATTTATGAATGATAATATAAAATTTAGTAAAAAAATATAATTCTGACATGAAACACGGGATTTTTGAATTAAATTTAAGTGCGGCGGGATACAGGGAATTTTCTAAAGAAACTATAATTGTGAGTTTGTACAAAGAATAAATTAAATATACAAAATTATAAAAGAATTTGAAAGTCCAAAAACTTTTTCAGCGTCTGAATAATATCTATGTTAATGATTTGAATAGTGAAATATAGAGTTGACAAGCTTAGATTTGAAACAAATTCTAACATGTGTAAACATTTTATTGTAACCTAGAAAAAAATTATATTTCTTGTGTAAGACGGCTTTAGCAAACATTATATTGTGCTGTTTGCAGAATTTATGTTTATTCACTTTCATGCGTTTGGATCATGCAAGACGAAAAGAAATTTCGTAACTTACATCAATTTTCAGAAGATGAGAATAAAAAATTTTTATAACATTATGCTTTGATTGTATCCGTTTATAGTTTTGACATTCTTTTATATTTTTAATATATAATTTTTAAAGTTAACATAAAAGATGGATAAATAATATTGTCGTTCAAATTTTTTTAAATTTTTCATACATATTGCCCAGAATTTTGTTCAAATCCACCAAAAATGATATTTAGATGTTTCGCAAGCTCCATGAAGATTTACACGTATTTTCAACAAGCATAAAAAAAAGTTTTTGTAAATTTCATTTAGAATCGTCTACATTAGGAGTTTCGAGTTGAAACTTAACATTTTGCTTCACAATGAGCAATAGAAAAATGCACAAAAATGCCAAATAACAGACCTCACCATAGAAAACAGTTGAATTTTGCACTGTAGAAAAATAAAATATAAACTTCCAGTAATTCGGTCAATTTTTGTGCGATTATTATTAAATTATGTTTCTGTATACGTAAAATTGAATTTATTACTATAAAAAAGGATTCGTGGAGAAACTAAATGTGCCTCTTATGAATTGAGAAGAACTTTGAAAATCAAAATCATATGAACGAAAAAAAGTTGATGAAAATGTATAAATTTTAAAAAAGTCCAAGGATTTTTTAAGACTTTTAAAAATTTATGAAAATTTATAAGGTTTTGTGGAAATTTATTAGGTTTTCTATAAATTTATTAAATTTTTGGAAAGGCGTGAAATTTTTTGAATTTAGGAAGATCTATAGAGTTTTTGAAAAGTTATGAAACTCATAAAAAGTTGTGACTTTTTCAAAATTTTATCGAAATTTTCAAAAAGTATTTAAAAGTTTTTTGAAATTGATGGAAGGGTAAATGAAAAATTATGAAACTAACCAGCTATGACTCTCTCGGTTCCAGCTTTGTCCCTACCCTCCCCCATCATTGATTAAAGCTAGGTGGGACTGACGTTATAACTAGACTCTCCACCCTACGACGACTTGCTTTTCAATTTATACATGATATTTACTCGTAAAATACATTTCTCGAATCAAGGTGTTAGTTGGGCGTACACTTTAAGCAATGAATAATAAAAACAAAAAGATAGCTCTGAAATAGATTTAAACTTCGTTTGACGAAACTCATGCTGAATCGAGACTGAGAGTTTGGAATGCTGGATTAGTGAATGATCTTCAAGAAAGAGAATTACGAGAAACTATGTGCGTAAGAAAGCTGGATATTTTATATGTACCTGGAAAAAAGGGATGTCAAATTAAAGAAATAAAAAATAAGAAGTTAAACGATGGACTTGAAATATAATCAGGAGTATACAGTGAATCACATGGTAGTCAAGGATTCAGTTTGATTATGAATAAAAGAGCAAGGCAGCATGTTAAGCATAATAGATTTAAATCTTCAAGATTGTTACGGCCTAGAATGAAAATATGAATCAGAAGATTATTTATTATAGCGTGCTGAGCCCCAGTTGATGGTAAAAGAAATTAAGTGAAAGACGCCTTCTGGGACACTTTGAATGATACTATAGGTACTTGCGATCAGAGTGAAGGAATTATTTCACTAGGTGATATATAAGTGAGTAGGTTAGAGTCCAACATCAAGGTACCGAAAGGGTGCTACATAGTTTTAGAAATGAAAACAAATATTAACAGCTTGAGTCAAAATTTAAAGTCAAGTTAGAGTCTCGTAGGTCCTACACCTTGCAGGTCTTACGCAGTTCTATAGAGGTTTTATTTGTATTAAGTTAGGAGCTATTTAAGACCTAAAATCTGACCGAAAAGTCCGATTCTTTCACTTGTTAGGATCTAAGTAGGTCTTAATTCAAAACCCTTTAGAGCCTTGGTAGGCCTCTGATAAATTCTAATCGTAGGGCTTTGCTACTGCGCTTGCGTCAAATCAGCGTGTGCAGTTGGCGTGCGATTTAAAAATAAGAAGAGAATCAATTTCATTAATAATAATAAAAATTGATTTTCATTCACATGCAATTTTGAACTAGTACATATTTTATTGCTCAACATAGCAATCAGACTACAATCCTATTTTTATAAAGTGTCAAACTTTGTACTTGTTTAGAATCGCACGTTAACAAAAATTGATTTTTATTTTCATTTATAATAATTTTTTTCTTATTTTCAAATAGTGCTTCAATTTAAGCGAATAAGCATGTCTATTATTTGCAAGCAGGTTCTTTAAAACTTAAAAAGCTTTTTTCAGGGAAAAATATCTATTTCCTGCGTATAATAATGAGTTTATTCATTATTATTTTCAAAAACAAATTTTTTATAGAAACACTTATGATCTATCGTCGACATGTATGGGCGAATCACAATTGTAAATAGCTTGATTCTCTAGTTAAAATCTCTTATTGCCCCCAACTGAATTGTCGCTAAGCAATAAAATTAGTCTCATTACAGTTAAATCGTTGCTCAAAAATTATGTGTGAATTATCCCAATCATCCATATTGCATCTGAAAAGTTTTTTATTTATCATGATATAATTTATCTTTTGTTCATCACAAAATAAATAAAGAGATTTCAAGGGACTTGAGGGATAATATAAAATTTCGAAGTGTACATTTTTTTGTGATATTTAACTTACAAATTATAAAAAATATTAAAGGAAAATTTCGATGTAAATTCAATTTCAAAATAAGAATGAGCCATGGAAATATAACGATTTTCTCGAGGTGCTGACTATTTGGTTATTGATTGCACACCAGATTTGAAAAGGTTACAAAATATTTTCAAAGATTTTGAATATTTAAAAATATTTTGAAGAATTTTAAATATTTCACAAAGATTGTTAAATTTTCAAAAGATTCAAGGGATCCCTAAGATTTCAAAAAAGAAACAGTACTAAATTTCAACGATTATAGACATTTTGAAGATTTTAAACGATTTTAAAAGGTTTTAAAACATTTTAGAAGGTTTAGAAAAATTTCGCGATGGTTTTCAATAATTCAAAACGTTTCGAATATTGCAGTGATTTAAAACGACTACCAAAAATTTTCAAAAGATTTTACAAATATTTTAAAGAGCGTATGAGTATTTTAAAAAATTTCAAAGATTTCAGAAAGGGTACAGTACACTAGATTTCAAGAATTGCGAAACATTTTAAAGATTTTATATGATTTAAAAATTGTTTAGACGGTTCCAAAAATATCTCACAATAATTTATAAAGGTTTCTTAATATTTCAAGAATTTGAAAAATTTATAGAAGAGTAGACACACCAAATTTTGAAGATTTTAAAACATTTCAAACATTTTAACCATTTTTAAAATGTTGCAACAAACTAACACAAAAGATTTCACAAAGATTGATCTTAAAGCGATTTTAAAGATTTAAGAAGGAATCTCAGAAGATTTCAAGAAACTTCACAAATATATCAAGGATTTTAATGATTTTACAAATATTTGAAAAATTAAAAAAAAATTTTTGAAAGATTTCAAGCATTTTAGAGATTTATGAAAGGCATGTGAATCAGATTTTAAAGACCTCACAAATATTCCAGAGATATTGAAAATCTAACAAAAATTTTAAAAGACTTCAAAGTATTTCTCAAAGATTGCAAGCATTTTAAAGATTTTGAAAATGCGTGTACATTAGATTGAAAAAATTATACCAACGTTTTTTAACATTTCACGAAAATTTTGAAACGTCAGACAATTTTTAAGGATTTGAAAGATTTTAAAGAGGGCATACACCAGATTTTGAAAATTTCGAAATACTTTAAATATTTGTACTGATTTCCAATTTTTTTATAAGATTCAAAATATTTAAATGATTTGAAATTAATACGAAAAATTTAAAAAAAGTTTTACAATTATTTTAGAGATTTCATAAGGATTTCAAGAGATTTCAAAGATTTAAAAAAGGGTACAGTACACTAGATGTTAAAACTTTCAAAAAAGTTTAGATTTTAAACGATTTAATCTATGCTTAGGCGGTTCACAAAGATTTCACAAAGATTCAAAAAGATTTTTTAATATTTTAAGAATTTCAAAGATTACAATAAGGGTACAGCAGACCAAATTTTGAAGATTTTAAAACATTTGAAAAAAAAACAATTTTGAAAGGTTCCAAAAAATTTGAGATAATTTAAAAATAGTTTGAAACGGTTTTCATAAATTTTAAAAGAATTTTAAAAGATTTTACAAATTGTTACAAAGATACCAAGGATTTCAAAGATTAAAAAAAAAATTGAAAAGTTAAAAAAATTTTTTTTTATAGATTTTAAGCATTTCAGACATTTAGAAAAGGCGTGTACATCGGATTTCAAAGATTTCACAAATATTTCAAGGGTACCTAAGATTTTACAAAACTTTTTAAAGATTACAAAGTATTTCTTAATGATTTCAAGAATTTCGAATATTTTGAAAAGGCGTGTACACCTGATATTAATAATTCCACTAACATTATGAACATTTCACAAAGATTTTATAACTTAGAACCTATTTTAAGGATTTAAAGATTTTAAGAAGGGCATTAACCAGATTTTGAAGATTTCAAAACACTTTAAATATTTGTACTAATTTCCAAATTGTTTAGCAGATTTTAAATATCCGAAAGATTTCAAATCAATAAAAAAGATTTCAGAAAGGTTTCACAAATATTTAAGAGATTTCATAAAAATGTCACACAGTTTCTAAAAGAATACAAGAATTTCAAAGATTTTAAAAAGGGTATAGTACACCAGATTTTAAAATTAGCTTGGAAGATTTTAAAAGATTTTACAAAAAATTTTAATGATTTTCAATAAATACAAAAAATTCCAGAAAGGTTTTAAAAATATGTGAACTTGAATTTTGTTCCTAAGAATCGCTGGACACCCTGTATTGCTATAATTTTCACATTAAGTAAATTTTCATTTCAAAAATGTAGCATAAGATTTAAATTCTGAAAACTTTAATTATGGTCTAAGCTTTTTACAAAATTATTCTAAAAAATTCATAATACATTTTTAGTTTTCTAGGAATTCCCTAAAATCAAGTCCTAAGAGAAAAATAATAAGGTGCTAGAATGAATAAAGTATAATTAAATTATTAATAATGAAGAAGTAACCTAGCTTTCATAGAAAGTACAGATGCTATATTTTTCATGACACCCTCTACATTTTCATCATCGGATAGTAGGGAAGAATCAGTTGAGCTAATATCGACATCTTTAAAAGTGGACTTTTTTTCAACATCGTTGTCACCAGAAAACGATGAATCGCTCTGCTGTTCAGAATGTTCTTTATCTTTAGCAGCTTTGTAAGCGGAGTGAGAGCTTAAGGAATCTTCAGATGGATAGGTAAGCCTAGGTTTTTCTGGAAGTTGGTATTGACGACTTAAGATCCCTCCAGCTTGGTACCGACCAGCTCCTCGAAGCAACAGCCTATTCGAGTTTGAAGTCTTTTCAATTGTATGCATACGCGCAGGTTCTTTAGCTACTTGATAGCTATACTGTAAGGTATCTTTCGTTGTATCTGTAGGCCCAGGTCTTTAAAAAAGATGATTGCTGGAACTGGAAGTTGAAAGGTTTCTTCAGTTGAATGGGTAAGTTGAGATCCTTGAAAAATCAGATGGTTAGATAAACGCTTTGTTTTACAAAAATCCACGGGTCTGTGAAATCATCCACTATTTTTCTCTTGTAAGTTATAGATTTTTTTTTAAATTGTTCGCTAGGAGGTAAGGTTGGCTGCTGGGAATTAATGAATTTTCTCACTTGCCTTTTACTAGCATTTTCTATATTTTCTTGCAATGCATTTTGTTGATCACAACTTTTCTTTTTGTCCATTACAGATGCGGAAAAATTGCTATTTGAGAATTCCGTTAACACTCCAGAGCTAGTCACAGTCATTCGACTCAGTTTTTTCAGGCCATCTAAAAATACAATGTAGAAATAAACTTTCGTCCTCAAATTCAAATCCAATGTTGCTTAAATTACAGTCAAAGTTGGTGGAAGATATACGACCATAGTTTTATACCAAAAAATTACGGTCATCATTTTTAGCTTAGATTTTTGCTCACGTGCACAAATAACTATGACTATATGAATGATTTACGTACAAAATTTCTATAAATGAATGATTAAAACACAATCCTCGGAAATAATCTGCTGAAAAAACATTATTAAATTTTAAAATATAATAACAGAGTGGCTTTCCAAGGTTTAATACAAACTTTCACAAGTTGTTTTGTTTTGAAATATATCAAAATGGTGTTGCTAACTATTTTTTGAAAATTTGCGATTATTTCAAAAGTGGTTGGTGTTATAAATTTTAAGTTTGCGGAAGAATTTTTTGCTTGAATCAATGTACCCAGTATAATTTTCTTGTTTCAAAAAATTAAAAGGTCGGTGCTGGCTCATGAATCGTATTTTGAAAATTGTAATAATCGCTGAGATATTTGTATATGGGCGAAATGAAACAAGATTCATGAATACATACAGTCTATAGCAAGTATTTTGGCTTTAAAATTTGAAACTTTGCCTGTCTTGGAGTCAGTCAAACGAATCTCCAAAACTGCAGTAACTACACGCTTGGGTTTTAGAAAAATGTTCAGTTCCAAAACATCTTTTTGATCCGCGTTTATTTCTACCATATGAGGGCATATTTTTTACTTCACGTGGAGTCATTTCTTTAAAAAAAAGAGTCTAATGGTGCATACAACACAAGCATAAGAACTAATAGCAAAATAAATATAACTTTTCTGATTACTAAGGACACACGACGCAAGTCACTTTTATACGTTTTCCTACGCAGCAAACTTTGTGAAAGTGATCCCAGCCACAATAGACTTCTGATGTTTCCCCAACAAGCGATCATAACGCCTCTACAGGTCGCAATTCTTAGGTGCTTGTAACCCTCATATTGCTGGAATTGAGAAATGGACATAATCTATGAACACGATAGGATTTAAAAATTCGCAATCTGAATTAATTTTCAATAATCATAAACTTTTTGTGCGTTTTCAGTGCAAATGAGATTTAATGCACCCAAGACCTTAGTTGTTTCGCCGCTGCTTGCAGCGCCACTACAAAATACGTCAGCAGTGAGACTTCAATACTCTTTCGAAAGTCCAACATCGAACGGACCTCTTTTTT
>JAUELO010048087.1:0-10160 GCA_032357855.1 Amphibolips quercusostensackenii | reverse complement strand
TTTTATTTTATTTTATTTTATTTTATTTTATTTTATTTTATTTTATTTTATTTTATTTTATTTTATTTTATTTTATTATTATTATTATTATTATTATTATTATTATTATATTATTATTTATTTATTTATATTTTATTTTATTTTATTTAAATATTTAATTAAATAATAAATAAAATTTAATAAATAAAAAATAAAATAAAATTTAATAAATTTAATAAAAAATAAATTTAATAAAATAAATTTAATAAATAATTATTGTCTATACATGTCTCCTCCTGCATTTATACTAGATAGTTGCAGTTCTTTCTGAAATTTGTAACCTAGTGTCCACTTTCAACTTAGCGTGGTGATAAATTATTGCAAGCAATTAACATCAATTCTTTAAACAATTTATTATTGTTCATAAGTATCTTTTCTTAGAATAGAATTAGAAAGTTGAGATTTTTCAGAATTTTTTAACTTGTTCTGAGCTCTTCGGTTAGGGCGATGCAATAATTAATTCAAATAAACAGGAATAATTGTTCAAACAATGTATTATTATTTTAAATGATATTCTCTTAGAGTAATGCTAAACAGTTACAGCTTTTTCTGCAAATTTCCACTTTTTTCTACTTTTTTATATAAAGCGAGGTGATAATCAATTTAACTGGACAAACATAATTGTTTAAACAAATCGTTACCAATTAAAATAATATACTTTTAAAATAATGTTAGAAAGTTGCGGTTTTTTCTGAAATATTTGACTTTTTGTTTACTTTTTACTTAGAACTAGGTTATGATAATTGCAGTTTAATTAACATAATTTTTATAACAAGTTATTATTGTAAATTACCATTTCTCCTAGAGTAATGCTAGATAGTTTGAGTTTTTTCTAAAATTTTTCAATTCAAGTGAATTTTTTTCCTGTAGCGAGTTAATGATAATTTTAGTTTAAATTAAGTTCAACAAACTTTATTGTTTGAATAATATATTACCAAATTCAAGAATATTCTCTTTGAATAATGCTAAAAAGTTTTTGTTTTTTTTCTGAAATACTCAAGAAAGATTAATTTTCAATCAAATAAATGGAATTTTCAACCAAAAAGATTGAATTTCTATAAAAAATATATTTTGACAAAGAATTCATTGATTTGCAGTACAAGAGCTAATTTTCAAGCGAGGAAATTAATTTTTAGCCAAGAAGATAAATGTTCAACCTAAAAGAATAATTTGATATAAAAAAAGATTAGTTTTAACAAATTTTAATTTTAACAAAATACATTAGTTTTTAACCAAATATTTAAATTAAAGGAATTTTTAACTTAATAATTAAATTTCTAATAAAAAAATTACTTTTCAACAAAGTAGTGGGATATTCAACTAAAAAGATTAGATTTGTACAAGAAAAGACAAACTTCTAATGTAATACATGCATTTTTAAATAAAAAAATTAGAAAAGGTTAATTTTCAGGTGAAAAAATTAATTCGCAACAAAAGAAAACGAATTTTCAACAAAACAGTTAAATTTTTATGCAAAAAAAATGAATTTTAAACCGAAAATAGAATATTTGAATTTTCAGTGGAAAAATTAATTTTTAACAAAATGAAATCAATTTTAAACAAAGCAGATAAATTTTTAACCGAAAACATTAAATTTCTATCAAAAAAAATAAATTTAAAAAAATTGAATAGTTAAATTTTCATTCACAAAATTAGTTTTCAATGAAATAAGCTTATTTTTTTATTCAAACAATTATTTAATCAAAAAGATGAATTTTCAACCAAGAAATAGAATAGTTAAATTTCCAACCAAAACATGAATTTTTAGCCAAAAATAGAATATTTAAATTTTCAGTGAAAAAATTAATTTTTAACAAAATAAAACAAATTTCCAACCAAACAAAAGAATTTCTAACCAAGAAGATTAAATTTCTATCAAAAAAGATGAATTTTTAAAAAAATGGAATAGTTAAATTTGTAGGTAGAAAAATGAATTTGCAACAAAAGAAAACAAATTATCAATAAAATAGTTAAATTTTCAACCAAAAAATACATTTTCAACCAAAAATATAATGTTTAAATTTTGAGTGAACAAAAAATTTTAACAAAATTAAATAAAATGGAATAGTTACATTTTTAGGTACAGACATACATTCGCAACAAAAGAAAACGAATTTTTAACAAACCAGTTAATTAATCAATCAAAAAAATCCATTTTTAAGGAAAAATAGAATATTTAAATTTCCAGTAAATAAAATTTTGAACAAAATGAAACAAATTTTCAACCAAGCAGAAGAATTTGGTACCAAGAAGATTAAATTTCTATCGAAAAAGATGAATTTTCAACAAAAAATGTTATCATTAAAATTTTGGTTAAAAAATTAATTTCCAATAAAAAAACTAATTTTTTACTAAAAAAATGGAGTAGTTAAATATTAATCAAAGGAATTAGTAATCCATAAATAAAATGATTTTTTTAACGCAATAGTTAAATTTTCGATTAAACAAATGAATTTTCAATCAAATGATAAGCCTCATAATAAGAAAGATAAATTTTCGACCAAAAGAACATTATTGCAATTTTTAGTTTGAAAACAATTTAATTAATAAAAAAAAATATCTAAATTTCTATCAAAGAAATAAGTTTTCATTAAAAAAAATAAATAAATTTTTTCACCAAAAAGTTTATTTTTCTACCGAAAAAGAATTATTTTTAACAATATACATTAGTTTTTTATCAATAATTTAAACTTAATAAATTTTAAATGTATAGCACCTAATTTTTTACTTCAGTTCTTACTTATATTTTCTGGATTGGAGATTCATCATTTTAATTTAAAAACCTTTTCCTTTGAAGTGTTTTGAATATCTGCAAATCCTTTGAAATATTTTTAAATCTTTAAAATTTTCTCGAATTTCTTGAAATCTTTAATTTTCTAGAAATATTTTGAAATTTTTGAAATCTTTTCAGATTTTTTGAAATTTTTAAAATCTCCAGATACACCTGCAAATATTTGAAAACATTTTAAAATTTCTTTAAATCTCCAGAAATCCCTTATAATATTTAAAATCTTTTGAAATTTTCGAAATTTGTAGATATTTCAAGAAACTTAAAAAAAAAAGAGAAAAAAAATCAATTTTTAGCTAAAAATTAAATAGGTAAATTTTGCAGTTGAAGAAATAATCTAGAACAAAAAAAAACGACTTTTCAACAAATGGCAACAATTTTAACCAAAGTGATAACTCTTCACCCAGAAAAAAACAAGTATAAAAAGCAGTTATTCTTTCCACCATGGAGTAGAATTTTTAACCCAAAAAGATAAAAAGTTAAATAAAAAGATGAACTTTAAACATAAAATGGACTATAGTTGAATTTACAGTCAGCATAATTGATTTAAAAAAAAATTACAACAGAACGGTTACATTTTTAACAAGGAGATGAATCTCCCACCAAAGAAATAAATTTTTAATAAATTTTATTAACTTTAAATTAAAAAAATAATATTTTCTATCACAAGACAAATTTTTGAGAAAATTTTTGAATCCTCAACCAAATTAGGTAATTTTTGACCACGCAGTTGTATTTTCAGTTAAAAAAATTATTTCTAATTTTTAAAAAACGAATTTCCAACAACATAGGTACATTTTTAACCAAAAAATTACTTTTCAAACGAAAAAAATAATTTTTATCAAACTAAATAAATTTTTAACTAAAATAGATAAAAAATATCAATTTTCAATTAGAAATATAAATTTTGAATCAAAAATAGAATAGTTATATGTCCAGTTTGAACAAACTGGTTTGTATTTGCCGCTTTAAAAATAAATTTTCAACTATGATGATGAATCTTCACCAAAAAAAAATTCAAACAAATGAAAAAGATGAATCCTCAACGATAAATGTTGAATTCAATCTGAAAATAGGAATTTTCAACAAAATCCATTAATTCTCAGCTAAAGAGGACAAATTTTCAACAAAAAAGTAAGTAGTTGAATTTCCAGTTAACAAAATAATTTTTAAATCAACAAATTTTTTCTCGAAATTATTAATTTTTAAACTGAAAACATTAGTTTTCAACTACAATGATGAATCTTCCAGAAAAAATTTTTAACCAAGCAGTTTAATTTTCAAAATAATACTTGAATTTTCAACCATAAATATCAATTTTTTATTAAAAGAAAAGAAGTCTTAATAAAACACATAAATTTTTAACTGAAAAATAATCATTTTTAACCAAAAGTGGAATAGTTATATCTTCTGCTAAAAATTCCTTTTTAATACAAAGAAATGAATTTTCAATGAAAAAGATACAATTTTATCAAAAAATACGAATTTTTAACGAAATATATGAATATTTAACTAAAAGTGATAAATTTTCAATTAAAAATGAAAAAGTTATATTTACTTCTAACAAAAATCATTCGTAATTATGGAAAATGACTGAAAAAGCTTATAGTTAAATTTTTAACCAAATTGATAAATTTTCAACAAATAAATAACTTTTCAAGCATAAAGATACATTTTTTATCAAGAATATTAATATTCTACTGCAAAAGACGAATTTTCAACAAAATGTATAGATTTTCAAATGAAGCAGATAAATTTTTAACCAAAGACGGATATTTTACATTTTAAGTAAAAAAATTATTTTGAAAAAATCATAACCAAAGTACATGAATTTTTAATTACAAAAGGAAAATTTTCATCCAAAAATAAAATAATTAAACTTTTAAAAGAAAAATTAATTTTTAACCAACAAAGACGAATTTTTAACAAAATAGTTAAGTTTTCAAAAAGAAAAAAGGTTGTTGAATTAAAATGATAAATATTCAATCAAAAAAATTTAAGTTAAAAATTTAAGTACAAAATTAGGCACAAGTTGAAAATTCATTGAGTTTAAATATTTCATAAAAAACTGATGTATTTTGTTAAAAATAATTCTTTTTTGGTAGAAAATTTATCTTCTAGTAGAAATTTTTTTTTATTGTGAAAAATTTATTTCTTTTGTATTAATTTCGATATTTTTTATATCAATTTTTTTTTTAACTAAAAATTACAATGTTTGTTTGGTCAAAAATGTATCCTTCTTATTAGAAACTTCATCGTTTTGATTAAAAATTTATTTGTTTAATTGAAAATTCAATTATTTCGTTAAAAAAATTATTTTATTTATGGATTACTAATTTCTTTAATAAATATTTAACTACTCCATTTTTTAGTTCAAAATTTATTTTTTAGTCGAACATTTATTTTCTTGGTTGAAAATTAGTTTTTTGATTGAAAATTAATTTTTTAACTGAAATTTAAACTATTCCGTTTTTTTTTGTAAAACTTATCTTTTTTGATAGAAATGTTATCTTCTTGGTTCAAAATTCTTCTGTTTGGTTAAAAATTTGTTTTATTTTGTCAAAAATTTACCTTTGCACTGGAAATTTAAATATCCTATTTTTTGGTAAAAAGATCATTTTTTTTGTTGAAAATTTAACTAGTTTCTTGAAAATTTGTTTTTTTTTTTGTTGCGAATTCATGTTTCTAGCTACAAATTCAACTATTTAATTTTTTTCAAAGATTCATCTTTTTTGATAGAAATTTAATCGTCTTGGTTAATAATTTTTCTCTTTGGTTGCGAATTTATTTTATTCTCTTAAAAATTAATTTTTTTACTAAAAATTTAAATATTGTATTTTTAGTTGAAATCAAATTTTTGCCAAAATAAATTTTTTTATATAAATCCAATCTTCTTGGTTGAAAATTTAATTTATTTAGTTAGAAACTAATTTTTTACTGAAGATTTAACTATACCATTTCCTTTCAAAAATTCGTCTTTTTTTAATTGAAACCTAATCTTCTTAATAAAAATTTTTTTGTTTGGTTAAAAATGTATGTTATTTTGTAGTTTTAACGAAGCGAGCGCTGAGGTGGGGATAGAGACGGGAGAACAGCGGTCACCACACTAGGTTGGACCCCTGCTCATGTACACACGGCTGTTTACACGGCGCTTCTGATTGGTCCTGCTTAAATGCTTTATAACTTGAAAACTAAAACTTCAATTGATTTTTGGAAAAAGGATTTTCGATTCATTTTTTTATTTTTATACAGCTATATAAATCTGGACACTTGAGTCTGGGACACCCTGTATTAAAAGTTTGTCTTTTATTAATAGACTAGACTATTATAGGCGCGCGCATGCGCGCTAACTCTTATGTTTATTTTTATTATTTACCCAATTTTTGAATGACTATTTATTTGTTAAAAGTTTGTGACCACTTAAATTTTTGGTGAAACTAGATTCTGAAAAAATGAACTCAATGAATTCATGTAACGTAGAATTATTTCATTCACGATTACTATTATTAACACAGTAAAGGGCGAGATATAATTTTTCAAATATTTCAACTGCATGACTTAACCAACCTAGTAATATATCCGAAAACAACTATCAATAATAATTAATATATTTATAAATTTGAATACCAATCAAACAAAAAACATTGACAAAAATTACATAATTGGAATCAAGGTATTTTAAAAATAAATAAACTTTCATTGTCTAAATTATATTTAATTATGTCGCATGTAAATAAATGATCAATTTATGTTACTTAATAGAAAAAAATTAAAATTAAATCCGTATGCAATTTAATATTGTAAAAAAAAAGTTAATAAGTCAATATTTAATTCGTGCACAACATAAAAAGCATTAAGCAATTATTTTCATTGAAACATTCAAATAAATTTTTCTTTATATTTTTTTTAAATTTAATTTCTAAAAATTTAAAATATCACTAAACGATTATACTAATTTTCAAAAAAATGAAAACATAATATTAAGATATAATTATGAAAATCGAAATCAGATATTCATTTAACCATTAATCTATAAATTCGAAAATTGAAATAACTTTTACTTTACCTTTTTTTTTTAATTTTCATTTTCATTTCTAAATTATAATTTTTAGTACCTTTTTATAATAATTTCAGAAATAATTAAAACATATTTATACATAATTTCTAAAATTAAATATAGATACCCATTTCAGAACATCAGCCACGTTAAAAAAATTATATATAAGTAGAATGAGGGTACATGTTTTAAATATAAATAAATCTTTATCATGCAGATTATACACAATACTAAATAACATAACTTTCCAGTAATTAATGAATTTATGTTACTTTATTTTATGAAAACTAAATTTCAATCTTTATTTAATGTAGTATTCTGGAAAAGTATTCAGCTAATAATTAATTTATCAGTTTGCGAAGAAAGAAGCATTAAACTATAAAGCCTATTAAAACATTCAAATAATTTTCACTTAATAATTTTTTTTATTTTTCATTTATGAAAATTTGATTTATTGATTTTTTTTTTAAATAATTACAGGAAATATAAGTTTTTATAAAATCAGTCAACACTTGAGTAATCAGTTGACAACATAAAAGAATCAAATTATTATTTTTATTGAAACATTAAAATAATTTGTACTTAAATTTTTTTTTATTTCAACTTTCATTTATAAATATAAAATTTATTAATAAGATCTTTGAATCATTCCAGAAAATTTAAGTTTCAAACGAATAAATTAATAATAATACAATGAAAATAAATATTAACAATAAAATAACGTTTAACATTATTTGTTTTGAAACATTCAAATAATTTTTAATTTATATATCAGAAAAAATTTTCATTTTCATTTTTAAATATTTTTGAAAAAAATTGAATTCAGATAATCATTTTGCAACATTGTAAACATTGAAAAAAAATATATAATTTTAATGAAATAGTCAATTACATAACCTTCTGGCAAGTAATGAATTTATGTATCTCAATAGAAAACAATTAAAAAAAAATCTTTAGGTAATTCAATATTGTGAAAAAAAATTATTTAGCTAATAATTAAGTAAATTTTGTAAAAGTAAAATTTAAGTAAAAATTTGAATTATTAATAACCTTTTAAACTAATTCCACATAAAATAAAAACATATGTACATATAATTTTGATAGAGGTTTTTTTAATTTAAAATAAGCTTTCATTATACAAATAATAGCCAATTTTCAATTAAAGAATCTTCAGGTAAGTATTTGATTTACGTTCAGCATAAAAAAACGTTACAAAATTATTTCCATCGAAATATTCAAAAAAAATTTACATTATATTTTTTCTTAAGTTAAAATTGCATTTTCATAAATTCAATTTATTATTGACCTTTAAAAATAAATCAAAAAGAAATTAAAATGCACCTACATATTAATTAATAATAATTTTACAACAGGAAAAGCAGTAAATAGTTAATATCATTAAAACAATCAAATAATTTTTACTTTATATTATCTGAAAATTTAAATTATTAATAACCTTTTAAAATAATTTTATAAAAAAAGTAAAATATATGTCAATATAATTTTCAAAGCAGAATTCTGATACTTATTTCATATCACAAAAACTTACAAAAATTATTTGATTGGAATAGAGGTATTTTTAACATAAATAATCTTTTATGTGACAAATTATAGACAATAGGGTGTTACAAAAAAAAAACAATTTTTTTTCAAATGGTGTTGAAAAATTGATAGTACATATAAAAACAAAAATTGTGGCGCCTATTTGAGCCCTTAATATTAATATTAAGGTTTGCCTCAATTCATTTGTTGTTTTTCTATTTGAATAACATGAAATTTTTTTTTATTTTTGAATCTTTATAACTTTAAAATGGTTTGTTTCCGCAATATTCAAGCAAAAGGGTTTATAGGAAATTTTACGCTCTACAAAAAACGTCTGAGGTTCGAAGTCGCTCAGATCAATCGTTTCAAAGATATCAGCGATCAAAAATAACACTATTCAGAAAGTTTAAATATTTTCCAATAAACTTGTAAAAAAATATTATCTTTTATATTTATATTATATTTTTAGATGAAATTACTTAAATTTTGCTAAACTAAGACTGTTAACCTTTTTTTTTGTTGTTAATTTACTTAATACGTAACTCACAAAAAGCGCAAATACATGAATATACAGGTTAAAAGTATCAAATAAATGATTTTTGGGTCTCTTTTATAACAAATTTAAATTATTTTCTATCAAATATTGAGAAATTTTATTAAACAATTTATTCTAAATACAAAAATTTTAAAACTATATTGCTTTGGCCATCCACCTAGCATGATGGGCGACTCCAGGACGCTTAAATGTAATATTTGTGGTAGTATCACCCAAAAATATCAATGACAATTGCAGAAGTTCACAGTAGTCGTCTCGACAATGATCCATCTACGAAAAAAGTTGAAAGTCATAATTAAATTAATTGTAATGAAACCTCAAAGTTATAAAGATTAATTATTATCAACTGATGTAAAGTAAAAGTTTCAAAATATTTTGTGAATGCGATTGTAATCGTTAATGATGATTAAGAGTGTAATAGTCATGTGAAACTGATTATCAATATTTTTAATCACCACAGGAAGTTAATTAATCTGTGTAAAATTGATGATTATATATAATCATTACTATAGTGAATTTTTTTAATTTTTAATTTTACTGCAACATCAGTTAACAATTCTTCAGCACTAGATTAAAAAATTTTACTTTTATTTGATTATTAACAAATTCCAAAATTTCATCTGTGATTGGTGTTATAACTTCCACAACTTTTTGGTCATAAATACCAGCCGTAAAGTTTGATCGATTAATTTCATCTCATTTTTTTAAAATCTCTAATAAATTGGAACGTTTGAGCCAGACGAAGCAGGCTAGTATATTTCAAAGACACTTCGGAGAACAATTTCAAAAATATGGTGTCGACATGGCAAGTATAACAGTTTTCGATTCAGAGCCTTTTTGACTAAAATACACGCACTATTTCTGATTCCTGTAAGAATAAAATAAGAATTGCTAGTAAAATATCGATTTTTTACAGTAGTACTAAAAAATCTGATTAGTTTTGGCATTTAAACATTACTATAATAAACCGCTTTATATTTTTATCATTAATATAAGTAATTTACCTGTATTTGACGCTGTAGTATCAGCACACAAGGCTTTGATGTTATCAGTATTAATATTCCATTCTTTGACTGTTGTAATAATAGCTGAAGCTTGGTTTTGTCCAGTCCCAGATTCTAGTTTAGGAACTTTTAATAGTTGAAATTTACCTAATAATGATAATATAATAGGAAGCC
>JAUELO010048077.1:0-10160 GCA_032357855.1 Amphibolips quercusostensackenii | reverse complement strand
CTCTCGAAATGTTGGTTTCCACTAATATTTACTAATTTTTAGTTGCTATGTACCGTTTTTGAGATTTTAGAACAAAAAAATTTTTCCTATTTTTTCTCAAAATGTTAGTTTCCACTAATATTGACTTATTTTTAGTTGCTATATACCGTTTTTGAGATTTTGTCAGGTAAACAAATATTTTAATTTTTTTCTCTCGAAATGTTGGTTTTCACTAATATTTACTAATTTTTAGTTGCTCTGTACCGTTTTTGAGATTCCGGAAGAAAAAAAAATTTTCACTTTTTCTCTCCAAATGTTAGTTTCCACTAATATTGACAAATTTTTAGTTGCAATATACCGTTTTTAAGATTTAGAAAGGAAAAAAATAATTTTAATTTTATCTCTCGAAATGTTGGTGTCCACTAATATTTACTAATTTTATTTGCTATGTACCGTTTTTGAGATTTTGGAAAAAATAAAAATTTTTAAATTTCTTCTCTCAAAATGATAGTATTCACTAATATTGACTAATATTTAGTTGCTATATACCGTTTTTGAAATTTTGCAAGGAAAAAAATTTTTTCAATTTTTTCTTTCGAAATGTTGGTTTGCACTATTATTTACTAATTTTAAGTTGCTATGTACCGTTTTTGAGATTTTAGTAGATAAAAAAATTTTCAATTTTTTCTCTCAAAATGTTAGTATCCACAAATATTTACTAATTTTTAGTTGCTATATACCGTTTTCGACATTTTAAAAGAAAAAAAAAATTTCAATTTTTTCTCTCGAAATTTTTGTTGCCACTAATATTTACCAGTTTTTAGTTGCTAGTTACCGTTTTTGAGATTTTGAAAGGAAAATAACGTCTTCAATATTTTCTCTCAAAATGTTAGTTTTCACTAATATTTACTAATTTTCAGTTGCTATTTACCGTTTTTGACATTTTAAAAGAAAAAAAAATTTTTTAATTTTTTCCCTCAAAATGTTATTATCCACTAATACTTACTAATTTTCAGTTGCTATATACCGTTTTTGACACTTTGGAAGAAAAAATTTTTTTGTAATTTTTTCTCTTGTAGTTTTTGTTGCCACTAATATTGACTACTTTTTAGTTGCTATGTACCGTTTTTGAGATTCTGGAAGAAAAAAAATTTTTCAAATTTTTCTCGAAATGTTAGTTTCCACTAATATTTACTAATTTTCAGTTGCTAGGTACCGTTTTTGAGATTTTGGAAGGAAGAAAATTCTTTCAATATTTTCTCTCGAAATGTTGGTTTCCACTAATATTTACTGATTTTTAGTTGCTATATAACTTTTTTCAGATTTTTGAAAAAAAAAAATTTTCCAGTTTTTTCTCCAAATGTTAGTTTCCACTAATATTGACTTATTTTTAGTTCCTATATACCGTTTTTGAGATTTTGGGAGGCAAACAAATTTTGTTAATTTTTTTTCTCGAAATGTTGTTATTCACTAATATTAACTAATTTTTAGTTGCTATATACAGTTTTTGAGATTTTGGAGGCAAAAAAATGTTTTAATTTTTTCTTTCGAAATATTGGTTTCCACTAATATTTACTAATTTTTAGTTGCTATGTACCGTTTTTGAGATTCTAGGAGAAAAAAAAATTTTCACTTTTTCTCTCAAAATGTTAGTTTCCACTAATATTGACTAATTTTTAGTTGCTAGGTACCGTTTTTGAGATATTGGAAACAAAAAATTTTTCAATATTTTCTCTTGAAATGTTGGTTTCCACTAATATTTGCTAATTTTTAGTTGCTATGTACCGTTTTTGAGATTTTGAAAGAAAAAAAAAATTTCAATTTTTTCTCTCGAAATTTTTGTTGCCACTAATATTTACTAGTTTTTAGTTGCTAGTTACCGTTTTTGAGATTTGGAATGAAAAAAATGTTTTCAATATTTTCTCTCAAAATGTTAGTTTTCTCTAATATTTACTAATTTCCAGTTGCTATATACCGTTTTTGACATTTTGGAAGAAAAAAAAAATTTCAATTTTTTGTCTTGAAATTTTTGTTGCCACTAATATTTACCAGTTTTTAGTTGCTAGTACCGGTTTTTAGATTTTGAGAGAAAATAATTTTTTGGAATTTTTTCTCTCCAAATGTTGGTTTCCACTAATATTTACTTATTTTTACCTGCCATATACCGTTTTTGCAATTTTGGAAGAAAAATAATTTTCAATTTTTTCTCTCGAAATTTTTGTTGACACTAATGTTTACCACTTTTTAGTTGCTAGGTTTCCCTTTTTAAGATTTTGAAAGGAAAAAAATTTGTTGAATTTTTTGTCTCGAAATGTTGGATTCCACTAATATTTACTAATTTTTAGTTGCTATATACCGTTTTTGAGATTTTAGAAGAAAAAAAATTTTTTGAATTTTTTATCTCAAAATGTTAGTATCCACTAATATTTACTAATTTTAAGTTGCCATAAAACCGATTTTGACATTTGGAAAAAAAAATTTTTCAATTTTTTTTCTCGAAATTTTTTTTACCACTAATATTTACTAGTTTTTAGTTGCTAGGTACCGTTTTTGAGATTTTGGAAGGAAAAAAATTTTACCAATTTTTTCTCTCGAAATGTTGGTTTCCACTATTATTTACTAATTTTTAGTTGCTATGTACCGTTTTTGAGATTTTAGAATGCGAAAAATTTTTTAAATTTTTTTCCTTGAAATGTTGGCTTCCACTAATATTCACTGATTTTTAGTTACTACGTTCCGTTTTTAACATTTTACAAAAAAAAATTTTTTAAAAAAGTTTTCCTCTCAAAATTCATGTTGTCACTAATATTTACTAGTTTTTAGTTGCCATGTACCTTTTTTGAGATTTTGAAAGGAAGACAATTTTTTTAATTTTTGCCCTTGGAATGTTGGTCTCCACTAATATTTATTAACTTTTTTTTGCTATTTACCGTTTTTGACATTATGGTAAGAGAAAAATTTTTTCAGTTTTTTCTTTTGAAATTTTCGTTGCAATTAATATTTACCAGTTTTTAGTTGCTAGGTACGTTTTTTGAGATTTTGAAAAAAAAATTTTTTTTTCAATTTCTTCTTTCAAAATGCTGGCCTCTGCTAATATTTACTAATTTTTAGTTGCTATGTACCGTTTTTGACATTTTGAAAGTGAAAATATTTTTAATTTTTTCTCTCGAAATGTTGGTTTTCACTAATATTTACTAGTTTTTAGTTGTCATGTACCGTTTTTCAGATTTTGGAAGAACGAAAATTTTTAAATTTTTTTCTCTTTGGAATGTTGGGTTCCACTAATATTTATTAATTCTTAGTTGCTATGTACTCTTTTTGACATTTTGGAAGAAGCAAAATTTTTTAAATTTTTATCTCGAAATTTTTGTGGCCCCAAATATTTACCAGTTTTTAGCTGTTAGGTACCGTTTTTTAGATTTTGGAAGAAAAATTTTTGTTTTATTTTCTTTTGAAATGTTGGCTTCTGCTGATATTTACTAGTTTTTAGTTGCTATGTACCGTTTTTGAAATTTTGGAACACAACAAATTTTTTCAGTTTTTTCTCTCAACATTTGTGCTGCCACTAATATTTACCAGTTTTTCGTCTCTATGTACTGTTCAAGATTTCCAAACAAAAAAATTTTTTAAATTTTTTCTCTTGAAATGTTGTTTTCCACTAATATTTGCTAGGTACCGGTTTTTAAGTTTTCAAAGGAGAAAGCTTTGTTCCAGTTTTTTTCAGAATTTTGGTTTACGTTGATAGTTACTAATTTGTAGCAACTTTGTACCGTTCCAGACATTTTTAATGAGAAAACATGTTTTTACTTTTTTCTTTTGAAATTTTTGTTGCCACTCATATATACTTATTTTTAGCTGCTATGCACCGTTTTTGACATTTTGGGAGAAAACATTTTTTTCAATTTTTTCTGTCGAAATCTTTGTTGACACTAATATTTACCAGTTTTTAGTTCTAGGTACCGTTCTTGAGATATTGGAAGCAAAAAAATTTTCTTAATTTCTTCTCTCAAAATGCTGGTGTTCACTAATATTTACTAATTTTTAGTTGCTATGTACCGTTTTTGATATTAAAAAAAAAATGTTTTTAAGTTTTTCTCTCGAAATGTTGGTTTCCACTAATATTTACTAATTTTCAGTTGCTACGTACCGTTTTTGACATTTTGAAAAAAAAATTTGTTTATAATTTTTTCACTCAAAATTTTTGTCGACACTTATATTTACAAGTTTTCAGTTGCTACGTACCGTTCTAGAGATTTTGAAAGGAAACAAATTTTTTCAATTTTTTCTCTCGAAATGTTGGCTTTCTCTCATATTTACTAATTTTTAGTTGCTATGTAGCGTTTCTCAAAAACGGTACTTAGCAACTAAAAACTAACAATATTAGTGCAAACCATAATCTCGAGAGAAAGAAATTCAAAAAAAATTTTTTGGTATAAAATTTAAAAAACGGTACATAGCAACTAAAAACTGGTGAATATTAGCGAAAACACCAAACTTTCGGGATATTTTTTTATGCTTCCAAAATCTCAAAAATAGTGAAAGCCGCTAAAAACTGTTAAATATCAGTAGGAACTAAAATTTCGAGAGAAAAAATTGAAAACAAATTTTTAGTTTTAAAATCCCAAAAACGGTACATAGCAACTGAAAACTGGTAAATGTCAGTGGAAACAAAAATTTCAAAAGATAAATTAAATTAAATTATTTACTTCTAAAATCTCAAAAACGGTACATAGCAACTAAAAACTGATAAGTATTAGAGGAAACCAAAATTTCGAGAGAAAAAAATTGAAAAAAATTTTTCCTTCCAAAATTTCAAAAACGATACATAGCAACTAAATACGGGTGAATAGTAGAAATGGCAATTTCAAGAGACAAAATAGAAAAAATTTTTTTTACATAATCTTGAAAACAGAACATAGCAACTAAAAACTGGTAAATAATAGTGGAAACCAAAATTTCAAGAGAAAATTTTTTTTTAAATTTCCTTTTTCCAAAATCCCAAAAACAGTACATAGCAACTAAAAACTGGTAAATGTTAGTGGAAACGAAAATTTAGAGAGAGAAAATTGAAAAATATTATTTTCTTCCAAACTCTGAAAAACGGTTCATAGCAACTGAAAACTGGTAAATGTTAGCGGAAACGAAAATTCCTGAAAAAAAATTGAAATCTTTTATTTCCACATCTCAAAAACAGTACATGGTAATTAAAAACTGGTAAATGTTAGTGGTAACCAAAATATTAATAGAAAAAATTTTTAAAAAATCTTTTTTTCACCATCTAAAAAAAGGTACTTGGCAACTAAAAAGTGATAAATATTAGTGGAAAACAAAATTCCAAAAGCAAAAATAGAAAAAACTTTATTTCTTTTAAAATCTTAAAAACAGTACATAGAAACTAAAAACTGGAAAATATTAGTGGAAACCACAATTTTTAGAGGGAGAATTGAAAATTTTTTTTCTTCCAAAATCTCAAAAACTGTACATAGCAACTAAAAACTGGTAAATATTGGTGAAAACAAAAATCTCGCGAAAAAAAAATTTAAAAAATGTTTTTTTTTTAAATCGCAAAAACGGTACATAGCAACTAACAGCTATTAAATATTTTTGGATACCAACATTTAAAAAAAAAAAATTGTACAAATTGTCTTCCTCTTCCAAAATCTCAAAAATGGTACATAGCAACTTAAAACTGGTAAATATTAGTGGAAGCAAAATTTCGGGTTGGAAAATTAAAAAATAAATTTTTTTTTAACTGAAAAAATTTACATAGCGAATAAAAACTGGTGAATATTAGTGGAATCGAAAATTTCAAGCGAAAATATTAAGAAAAATTTTTTCCTTTCAAAATTTTAAAAACGGTACATAGGAAGAAAAAACTGGTGAATATTAGCGGAAACGAAAATTTCGAAATAAGAAATTAAAAAATTTTTTTTTCTTATATCTCAAAAACGGTACATAGCAACTGAAAACTGGTAAATATTAGTGGAAACATAAATTTCGAGAGAAAAAGTAAAAAAAAATTTTTTCCTCTAAAATCCCAAAAACGGCACATAGCAAATAAAAACTGATAAACATTAGTGAAAACGAAAATTTTGAGAGAAAAAATTGAAAATAATTTTTTCTTTCATTATTTCAAAAACGATACATAGGAACTGAACACGGGTGAATAGTAGAAACGGCAATTTCGAGAGAAAAAATTGAAAATTAAAAAAAAAAGTCTTAAAAACAATACATAGCAACTAAACACTAGTATATATTAGTGGAAACCAAAATTTCGAGAGAAAAAATTAAAAAAAGAATTTTTTTCTAAAATTTAAAAAGGGTACATAGCAACTAAAAACTGGTAAATATTAGTGGAAACCAAAATTTCGAGAGAAAAAATTGAAAATTTTTTTTTTTCAAAATCTCAAAAACGGTACATGGCAACTACAAACTGGTGGATATTAGTGGAAACCATAATCTCGAGAGAGAAAAATTTAAAAAATTTTTTTGTTATAAAATCTCAAAAACAGTACACAGCAGCTAAAAACTGGTAAATGTTAGCGGAAGCCAAACTTTTGGGAGATTTTTTTTGCTTCCAAAATCCTAAAAACGGTACATAGCAACAAAAACTGTTAAATATCAGTGGAAACCAAAATTTCAAAAAAAAGAAATTGAAAAAAAATGTTTACTTCTAAAATCCCAAAAGCGGTACATAGCAACTAAAAACTGGTATATGTTAGTGAAAACCAAAATTTCGAGCGAAAGAATTAAGGTATATTATTTTCATCCCTAATCTTGAAAACGGTACATATTAACTAAAAACTGGTATATATTAGAAGCAGCAAAAATTTCTAAAGAAAAAATTGATAAATACTTTTTCTTACAAAATCTCATAAAAGGTACATAGCAACTAGAATCTGCTAAACATGAGTGAAAACTAAAATATCGAGAGACAAAATTGAAAGCTTTTTTTTCCACATCTCAAAAACGGTACATAGAAACTAAAAACTGGTAGAAATTAGTTCAAACTAAAATTCTGAAAAAGAAAATTGAAAAAGTTTTTTTCTTCCAAAATCTCAAAAATGGTACATAGAAACTAAAGCTGGTAATAATTAATGGAAACGGAAATTTCGAGAGTATAAATTAAAACAATTTTCTTACTTTCAAAGTCTTAAAAACGGTACATAGTAACTGAGAACTAGTAAATATTATTGGAAACTGAAATTTCGAGAGAAAATGTTGAAAAAAAAATTTTTTTTTTTCTAAAATCTCAAAAGCGGTACATAGCAACTAAAAACTTGTAAATATTATTGGAAACCAAAATTTTGATAAATACAATTAAAAAAAATTTTTTCTTTCAGGATCTGAAAAGACACAGTAAGAGACTTTGCAGGTCCCTGCCGTATACTCCGGAGAACGTATTTGAAGACTCTTTCGTCCTTAATGGGATATTCTGGAGGCCGCTGTGAAAGGGTCTAAAGGCTTTTGTGAGGGACTCTGAGTCCCTTGCGGTGTTGTATGCGAAAATTTAAAATTTCGTTGTTATGCTTAAATAGTAGCAAACCACTTTATCTTGAGAAAAACCAAGCGACACTTGCTCATATAAATGATCAGGCGCAATAACTAACTCCATGTTATTGTGGATCTAACTTTGGTAAATGCACTACTAGCGATAAATCGTAGACTGTTAGTAACCACTCATTTCACGGTCGTCAGATGTAGAGATAGATTTGACTTACCGCGATTCTACTAGGAGCCAGTGACATATTCATTGATGGCAGTTTCACATACAGGCTTCATATAAGGGCGATTTGCAAATATATTTCAATGTTGGTTTCCAAAATGCGAGTGAGTTGGAACTCTTAATAATGCAATAATCATAATTAGTTTTGATAAATATATATGTACTAGGATGTACATGATAACGCGTGAAAGATGTTTGACCTAGACGATTTATTTTTTAGACTTATTTATGTCTAAACATAGGTAATGTGAAAAAAATCGAGTGACAGACATATAAGGATCATAATGGGCGAGATTGATATTTTAAGAAAAGGCTTTCTTTTAAAAATTTGAATTTATACCACGCCAACTTTACTTTAGAAAATATTTGTCTAAACGAAAATCTTTTTTGTCTTAAGTGCCAGCCGATAAAAGTCCAATGAGCTGAACTTTGAGCCCGATCGGACAACTACATTTTTAGGTTAGCAGCAGTTTAGAAATTATGCCGCATAAGCATTATTCTTGCAGTTGGTATTCATTATCTCGGGCTTGTAAGAAGAAGACAATTTAAACTGCACCATATATTACAAAAAGTGCCGAAGACCAAAACTGGGAAACACATTTTCACAAGTCCTTTTATAATTCAGATATGTGAATCTGTATAAAGGGACATGCAAACAAGGTGAAAAATGACTAGTTTATTTTTAAAAAAAGTATGCCTAACTGCATTTTTTTTGGGCATTATATATTTGGACTTAGAAAGTAGGCTACAGTATGCGCTGTGATACATTTAATATTTTAAAAATACTCTAGGGACATCGAATAAACGCTTTTTTGGCGGCGTAAAAAATGAAAAGGAACTTTTATTATTTGAGGGCCCCAAGGAAATGAAGGTCATATAATACCTTTCGGCGGACAGTAAGGAGAGCTTCTGGCCGCTTGAGTTTGACGAAAGTTGACGGGATGCGGTACTGATAAAAGATTGAAGCTTTAAGGACCATAATACATTTAATTTTTTTTTATTATTTATAATAACGAGTTACTAGTTACATTTAGAGATAACTTTGGATCAAAAATAATTTTATATTTTAGATTTATACTTTCGAAATTGTACTAATTGTGTGAAGGATTGTGGTTTAAAAGCTCTACTTTATAAAAATGTGTGAGTAGGTTATTGGCGCCTACTGGAGTTTCATATATTTCAACTGGAGTTAATGTCGTAATCAAGCCGGTTTCCACGTTTATTTTTGCCCGTCTTCTACGGCTTTTTTTACTAGGTGCATAAATTCCGGCAAGAATGTTACTACTCTCTAATATCGCAAAGACGTCACCATCAGATGTTGATAATACTATTTGTTCTTGGGTGGGGATTGGCCTTAAGACATTTCGTCGTGCGTAGATTTGAATTTGTTTATTCGCCGGAAAAGTGTATCTTCGAAGTTCGAATATCCTGTTCAGATTGGTGTGGGAAGTAAGCCGAATAAGTTGAAGTCGGTTAAGACTATATCCAGGTTCGTTGAAAGAATCGATCCATGTGGGTTGAGACAAAAACCTGGCTAAAGGAGACCTAGACCTGGCATTACGAGGAGGATTGGCAGTCGAAGGAGAACTGGCTGAGGAATAAGATCTGGCGCGAGGAGGAAACCTGTCAGGAGAATGTTGTCTCTTAAAAGAAGATTCTGATGGTCTGCCACGAGAAGCACCAGGAATAGGCTCACCATTAGGTAAACACTCGAATTGTGAACCGACCTCTGCAAAGATAAAAGGATTAATTTGTTTTCAAGTATCTAGGTATATTATAAACTCCTTGTGATAAAAATGCAAAGCGAGGCTAAGGAAATATATTAAAAGTGATCTGGAAAATTGATTTAAAGATGCACAAGCAATAACGGGGAACATTATTTAAAAGGTGTTCTGAAAAAGTTTTATTTTAAAAGTATGTAATGTGCTTTTAAACACACATGCTATACGTATTGCAAGTTAAATTTTAACAATGAACAGTTCTTTAAATAATTTAAAAAAACGACAACGATGATTTTCGATATAATCCAAATGGTTCGCGTTACTCATTAAAGGTGTAAATTTTTTTTATTTTATTAAAAAAATTGTTGAAAAAATTAAATATGTCTGCAGTAATATAAGCAAGTAGTAAGTGTACAAGACATAGAGGAATTGTATCACTTTCCCCTCCACAGCTGCCCCAAAAAATAAAATTTCAAGTTTAGCCTTAAGTGAAATTTTATGTAAAATAGGTGCCTTTTAGTTTGTCGATTAGGCCCTTACAGTATGCTACTGTATTATTATTATTATTATTATTATACCATTAAGCCATTTCCCTTTCGGGGTATACGAGACTCACTCGGTGAAACCGAAAGAGTCGTATTTGGTTGGAGTATACTGTGAAGGTCACCAGTCTTCAGCAGTCCTCCCCCCAGAGCTTACAAGCAGCACAGATTAAAATATTTCATGATATATAT
>JAUELO010048061.1:0-19387 GCA_032357855.1 Amphibolips quercusostensackenii | reverse complement strand
CCGCACAAAAGGGAGATTCCAATCGAGAGAGAAGTTATAGACAGCGCATAAGAAATACAGAGAGATTTTTTGTTACAGGCTCTGCTCGGTCGTGCGAAACAAACGGCCACCCGTTATTTTTCAATTCCCTCTTGGTGTAAAAGAAGTTTCACTTTGAAAAACTGGGTTTAAAGAGAATGTATATATTTTTAACCAAGTAGTTGATTTTTCTACAAACGAGTTAAATTTTCAACCCGAAAATATACATTTTTAACAAAAAAGTGAATTTTCTACGACCTGGTTGAGTTTTTAAATAATTATTTAATTTTTAACCAAATAATTGATCTTTTTACTGGAGTAATTAATATTTTATCCAATAAGATGAACTTCCTACCATAGAAGACGAAATTCCAATAAAATAAAAGAATTTTCATACACGAAGTTGTATTTTTTACAAAAAAAAAAGATTAAATTTTTACCAAAAACAAAAATTTTCTAAAAATGAATCGCCCCATCAACACAAAAACATGGAATTTTTTAACATGAGTTTTGAACCACGCAGTTAAATTTTGAACTAAGAAAGATGAATTCTAAATTTTGAACAAAAATCGAATGGTTACTTTTTAAGTTAAATTTAAAAACAAAGTGTCATATTAAAAAAATGAGATTTGAACAAACAAATAAAAAATGAATTTTTATGAAAGAAGTTCAACTTTCAACCTAGTAATTCAATTTTCTACCAAAGAGATGAATTTTTAATTATGATGATAAATCTTCAAGAGAAAGAATGAATTTCGAACAAGTTTTTTGGATCTCGCGCTTCGGGCTCGATAACATATTTATCAAGCCCTTCGTACTCTATAATATAATGAACACGCGCTGCGTGCTTGGTCTTCTTACTTCTGCCACATTTGTAAACAGATATTTTAAAATTAAAGGTCAAAGCATCCACAAGTTTAATTTGGTTGTTGTGAATTTTCTTCTGTTAAAGATCCCTGTCGGCTTTAACGATCACATTCTCATCACGTATCTCGTATTTAACACTTGATTTTGTCTAAAATGCGAACTTTTCTACATATCGAATGTATTTTATATTTATTTCTGTACCCTGGCCCAGGACTGCTCATTCAGATATTGCAAAATAAAGTATAAGTTTTATTTTTCACGATTACTTTAATATTTGTTCTTTATTTTGTATTCATTTTTATTACCATCTACACTGAAGCACGTATAATAACGCGAACAGCTTATGTCTCTTAATTTTTTTCGTATCTCGTGTAGTTATTAAAAAATTTTTTTATATTTTTTTTATTTTTTATTATATTTTTCACGATTAAAACATAAGCTCCGTAACCTCCCAAAAAATGATCAATAACAAATGTGTAATTCTTTTTGGGGTAACGTAGTTTACGGACGACTCCTTACTTCTATCCTATCATGTCCTATCCGATCCCAACCTATTCTATCCGAATTTTCTTAAGGTCCAATGATTCTTATCTGTAAACTTATTATAAAGTGGAATACAACGGTATTATACGGAACTTGAGCATTGCTTTCTGAGATGGTCAATTTCAATTGGACTTCACAGCAAATATTAACGAATTGCAGGAAATTGTTAAGTTAGTCAATTTAATTTTTTCGAAGATTTTATTAATATCAATATTTTCAGCGTAGTATCATAGTACATTTTTATACATAAAAACCGTGCCTACTATAAATTACCGTCTGCAGCCGAATTCTTATTAGGAATGTATGCATTTTCTTAGATATTTGTGCAAGGGTAAGAAAAACTGCAGAAAACCTATTCCGAGCGCAGCCAGTTACGAACTGTTATAGATTACAATCCACCAAGGCAATACTTGGCTTCCTTTACCATCTCATCTGTCTGGGATAATGCATCCTTATATAACTTTTTACAGCAATCTTCGGCAGCCTTTAAATAAAAAAAAAAGAATTTATTTTTTTCTATGTATGTTTTACGTGTTTATATGATAACCTAGCACTAATATAGGATAAAAAATATACATAATTATTGAATATGGATTTTAGCCACAAAGTTTACAATTTAGCACAAATGCATTAAATCTTCCAAAATCCGTCTTAGCTGTATGAAACATATTAATTAAAATATTTTCAAGTTCAATAGAAATGTTCTATTTCATAATGACTTATACCCTGGAAATTTTAATATTATTTTAAGTTCAAATCACTTTAAATCTTTCATACGGGGACTTTGTTTTGGTGTAACATTAAATAAATACTTAAAATTTGCGAGAAAAATTATATTTTCTATTAACCTGATAGTTATTTTTCTTCTTGGCCTTCAAAACACAATCCCCACAGTTATTCAAATAATCAGAATAAATTTGTTCGTTTGACTCATCCAAAGCCTGCTGACAACCTACAGGATTTTTTTTTGCCTGTCTTGCAGCTTTCATGAGAACCTAAGTGACAAAGACAAATAAATATATGAAAATAAGTTAATCCTTAAAATGATTAAAGCTTTATAATTAGTTTCAAGACAATTGAAAAAAGTGAATTTTTCGATCTACTGTTGGTCCAGCACCTCCGTAGCTTAGTCCTAGAGCAATTGACGTGCAATCGAGAGGCCAGAGATTAAACCCTAGCGTAATCTTAGGCATAGATTTTTTTTAAAACTTTCACGATTTGATTTTCAATGTAATATGTGCTTTAGATTCTCACATACAGTATATTTGATACAATTTTTTACTTTAGAAATTTTCCAGAACTCATAGATTTGTAAAATAACAAAAAAAAATTAATTTTAAAATTCCTTTCGTCCTATAAAGTCTAAGCTCAAGAGTCCTAAAGCTAAAAAAAAGCGAAATTTCTAATGACTCTTTAACTAGATAAGTGCAGCACTCTCAATGTCACATTATTTCGAAGAAATTATAATTATTTTTATCATCTTACATTCATTTTCTCCCATTTTTTATTTACGACATCGTACAACATAGACCCACGAGGATCGTTCTTGTATAACTTATCAAATTTCTTCTGTAAATCTTCATTATTTTTGTCTGCATGGACTATCTGTAAAGTTAAAAGCAATTATAATAAAGACTAAAATGTTTTAATTAAAGGGTAGCACATCATATGGAGGTAAGGGATGTTTTTCTAAAAATTTTTTTTCGGCACTGGAAATTCTTACAAAATTGATTACACATAGTGTTAAAGGAATTGTTCGAAATCGCTTTCCATTCTAAGGGTGTACAGAAAATGCGAAACCCGAACTTTGAACGAATCGGAGGTGGTTCGAGTTCAACCATAAGTTCAAAAGCTTTAGCCTATTAAAATCGGACTGAATGATACTACAAAACACTAAAAATGATTGGTTTTATTATTAAATGTAACATTTAGGATATTTTTCATTAATATATTTAAATTAAAACAAAATTTCACGATCACACTAAAAACATTCGAAGTACGCAAAAATCTTCATAAACATATAGTTATATATAATTGGTATAAATTTTCTGTAGCAGCTTGTTGCATCTATTGTCATTAAAATTTTTCTTAACAGCAAAAAAATTTAAATGCGAGAATGCTTAAAAAATATTCAATTTATAATTACAGAATAATTAGACAGGTAAGTATTTATTATTTGTGTGTTCAACATGAAATGATTATTGTCCATTATTGAAATTGATAATAATAGCTTCTTTAGTTTATAGCAGTGCACAAAATTAAGTGATTTAGACTTGATTTGATTTTTGTGATAATAAGTAATTATTAAAATGTGATGTTTTTAACAGTTTGTAAGGTAACTCACTGCGAATGCACAGAATGCCAGTAAGGAGCAGAAGGTGGCAAACTTCATGGTTGAAGAATTTGTTTAATTTCAGCTTCGCAGAAAAAATGAAGAAGAATCCTTTTTATGTGTAAAGTTGTCTTTTTATACTAAATCGCAGTGTCTATTCACTCATCTCTTTTGACGAATAGCCCCTGAGAGACGAAAAGATCTCCCTTCCCTTTTCCATCTCCGCCAATCAAGTTTGCAAGATTCGTGCTAATCATCCTCAAAAACGAGGTGAGTAGCCGTTCCTTATGTATGCTAATTCACATATTATTTATGATACCATATGATGGATCTACAAAAGCTGACTCAAAACATTGGAAAATATTAAGCAATGATATTTACGGTCTGCTATATTTGACGACAAACTAAATAGTAACTTAGCAGATACGGAAGTAAAAGAAAATCAACGTCAATGATTACAAAAAGGAGAACTGATAAGAAAACAAATTCTTGTTTCAAATAACAAATATTTTTGGATAGTTTATGCTCTATTATTGATCTACAAGAATGAAGTTACAAAAAAATAATCTCTTCCCAGAAAATGCTCCTCAAAGTTTAGAATTATGCAAGACAAAGGCTATCAGAAAAATTCATTTACAATACTATAATTTATGTGAACTTAATAAAGAAAGCGTTAGGCTACTTTTGAGATTTGATACTAAGCGAACGAAGAAACCCGCAAGGACAATTTTTATACAAATGCATACAGATCATGCAAACAGTTTACAACACTTTTTGCTCTACTACATCGACAGTTCGTAGCCCCAAAATCACTCAAAACAAGAGGTGTTGGTTTTCAGTAACATTACGGAAGAGACTTTTGAAAATTTACGACAATTGCATACATGTTATCTAAGTGGTTCATGGCAAAAGGTTCATCGGCACAAAAGCTAAAACTGTGCAGTAATAAATGATTAAATTTAAAAAAATCATCAGTGAGAACCTTTTAGACAAAGAATTACCAAATCACAAACTGCGCAAAAAATCTTGAATCAAAAAAAATTTAGTTGATTCAAAAAAAATTAGTAATAAGAAATGGTTCCATCTAAATCAAAAGTATAAAATTATTGTTTCAAATTAATATTTATTTCAGTAAGTGAAATGTTTATTGGGCAAAGGAACGTTGTTATTGATAGAAAGATATAAGAGAGTTGTGTCTAAAAATTAGGTGGTTGATTTAGTTAAATGTGATTCTAAGTCAAGAATTTTCTGGGTTAAACATTCAACTATTTGTTCGAAAATTTAACAAATTTGGTTGAAAATTCGCTTATTTTGGTAAAAAATGTATATTTTTAGGTTGTGAATTCAACAATTTTTGCATAGCTTCGTCTTCATGACTCAAAAAGTCAACGTTTTGAATAAGTTTTTTTTTCTTTCTTGATCAATCAATCTTTCTAACTTGAAAATTTATCTCCTTTGTCTTTTGAATAAGGTAAGGTAATATAGATGAAGTGCGTGAATAATTCTTGTTTTCTATTTTAAAGCGGTACCTTGAAAATACATGTTTGTCGAGATGATGAGAATTAACGTATACCTTCTTATTGTTTAAATAATGATAAAAATGTTACACGATTGCGTTCTTTTATTAAACTTTTTTATTTGTCACGTTTTCTCTTTCTATAATCTTATTTTAATAAATTTATACTGTCCTAAATAAATTCATATCAAATAAATAACTTTTCATACAACTCTTAAATGATGCACTATTTTCCAATTAAGTTAGTAAAATTTCACCATCAATTAGTGAAATTTCACTAATTTAGATTTTAAAAGCACATTAAAAAACATTTGATTGATTTACAGAAATAATTTTCTTTCTTTAAAATTATTAGATAAAGAACAGTTGCTGCTTAAATGTTTGCTAGTACTCAATTTGAATCAAGAAGAATATATTTTTAATGAAACGAAATAATATAATTTTTAAAAAATTTAAAGAAAGCAAAAAACTTAATTATTAAAAATCCAGCTAATTTTAATTTTTTTCAATATGTTCATTGTATTATATAAATTGAAATAATTATTTTTGAAAATTAAAACTTTCTCAAAAAGATCAAATTGAAACAAAAAATAAATAATTTTCAACTAAAAAAAAAAGAATTTTCAACAAAATAGTTACATTTTTAAGCAAATAAATAAATTTTTTATTAAAATAATGTATCTTTAACTAAAAAATTAATTTTTAACATAGTACTTAAATTTTCAACTCAAAAGATGCATTTTCTACTAGAAAAGACAAATCTTTATCAACATAGATGAATTTTTGAAGAAATAGTCAAACATTGAGCCAAGCAGATGAATTTTTAAATAAGAAGATTAAGTATCTAACATCAAAGATCAATTTCAGACAAAAAATGAAAGTTAAATTTTCATTTAAAAAAATTAATTTTCAGTAGAATAAAAAACTAATTTTTCAATCACAGCAATGAGTTTTCAATCGAAAAGATTGATTTTCTACCAGAAAAGATTCATTTTTAACAAAATATATGAATTTTCGACTAAATTTTGAATTTTTATAGGAAGTTTCAAACTAATAGCTCAATTTGCAACCTAATAATTGAATTTTTAACGGAAGAAATGTATTTTTAATCAAAAAGGTAAATTATTCATGAATAAGATTAATTTTCTGCCACAAGAGTGAAAGTTTCACAAAATACAGAGATTTTAAATCAAAAAGCGGATATTTCAACAAAAAAAGCTCAATGTTAAACCAAACATGGAACAGGTAAATGTTCAGTTTAAAAAATTGATTTTTTAAAAAAAGTAAATGAAATTTTGATCAAAATATTTCAGTTTCTAAGCAAAGAAATTAAGTTTTAACTGAAATAATGCATCTTCAACCTAAAAAATAAATTTTCAACTGAAAAAATGAATTTCCTAAAAAAAATGACAAATTTTCAACAAAATATATGAATTTTTTACCAAGAAGATTAAATATCTATTAAAAAAGATGAATATTCGACAAAAAATGAAATAGGTAAGCTTGCAATTACGAAAATTAATTTTAAATAAAAAAACTAATTTCCAATCGAGGAATAAAATTTTCAACTAAAAAGATTGATTTTTAACAAAAGATATTAATTTTTAACCAATTTTTTTTCAAGGAATTTTCAACCTACGAGTTAAATTTTCGATTTAAGAAAATAATGAATTTTCAACCCGAAAGATGAGTTAATCGCCAAGAATATTAATGTTTCAAGACAAAAGGCAAAATTGTAAAAATACAGAAATTTCCTGATGAATAGCTAAATTTTCAACTAAAAAAGATAAATGTTAAACCAAAAATGGGGCAGGTAAATTTTCAGACAAAAAAATTTATTTTTAACATCTAAAAAATGAATCTACAACAACAAAAACAAGAATTTTCTACAAAAAAGGACAAATTTTCAACAAAATAGATGAATTTTTAAACAAATAGATTAAATATCTATTAAAGAAGATAAATATTTTAAAAAAATTAAATAGGCAAGCTCGCAATTACAAAAATTAATTTTAAATAAAAAAAAAATAATTTTCAATCAAGGAAACAAATTTTCAACCAAAAAGATTGATTTTCAAAAAAATACATGAATTTTCAACCAAATTTTTTAAAAGGAATTTTTAACCTACTAGTTGAATTTTTGACTAACAAAAATCATAAATTTCTCACCGAAATGGTGAGTTAATCGGAAAGAAGATAATTGTTTTAAGACAAAAGACAAAATTTTAATAAATTACAGAAATTTTCAAACAAATAGCTGCATTTTTAAGTAAAAAAGATAAATGTCAAGCTAAACATGGAACAGGTGAACTTATAATTGAAGAAATTTTTCAACAAAAAATAGATGAATTTTTAACAATATAGATCAATTTTTAAACAAAGAAATTAGTATTTAGCAGAAATATGAATTTTTAAAACAAAAAAATGAATTTTAAATCAAAAAGAAGAATTTTCTACAAAAAAAATTCAAAAAAATAAATGGATTTTCACCCAAAAGATTAACTGTCTATTGAAGAAGATGAATGTTCGAAAAAATTGAATGGTTAACTTTGCAGTTAAACAAATTTTTTTTCGATAAAAAAAACTAATTATCAATCGAAGAAATGAATTTCTTACCAGAAAAATTAATTTTCTTCAAAAAAGATTGATTTTGAAAAAAGATGTGAATTTTAAACCAAATTTTGTATTCTCAAAAGAATTTTAAACCTAATAATCTGATTTTCCCCTAAAGATATAAATTTTAAACCAAACGGGTGAATTTTTAACTGAAAAAGGTACATGTTAAACCAAACATGAAACAGGTGAATTTTCAATCTAAAAAATAAATTTCCAATAAAAAAACAAATTTTCATCAAAATAGTTAAATTTTGAAACAAAGAAATTAAGATTTAACTAAAGTAATTAATCTTCACCTCCCCCCCCCCTAAAAAAAAAGAATTTTCAACCTGAAATAAGAATTCTTTACAAAAAGAGACAAGTTTTTAACAAAACAGATGAATTTTCAACCAAGAAAATTAAATGTCTATTAAAAAAGATGAATAATCGCTAAAAAGTGAAATAGTTTAATTTTTAGTTAAAAAAATTAATCAAAAACAACAAATTTATTCAATAAAAAATTTTTTAGCCAAAAAGATTAATTTTCTTCCCAAAAAGTTTGATTTTTAATAAAATACATGAATTTTCAACCAAATTTTGAATTTTTACAGAAATTTTTAACCTAGTTGTTACATTTTTCACCAAAGAAATTAATCTTTCACCAAAGTGGTGAGTAAGTCACAATGAAGATTAATAATCTACCACAAAAGGCAACTGCAGAAGATAAATGTTAAACCAAACATGGAACAGGTAAATTTTCATTTAAAGAATTAATTTACAAGAACAAAAAATGTTTAGCAAAACAGATCATTTTCTGGTAAAAAAGTTTTTTCAACTAAAATAATTATTCATCAACCAAAAAAGTAAATTTTTAATAAAGTAATATCACTTTCAACTAAGTAGCTAAATTTTCAACCAAGAAAGGTTTTCCTCTAAAGTGTCAACTTTTGAAGTGAAATTTGTCATATTACAGGATCAGGGTATAAAGAAAGGCTGATTCATAATATAACTAGCAAAAATTAGCCGTCTGTGGCAAGCTTTCATTTTAAAAACTATTATTAAAATTTAAACAATACAATAAAAAATAGAAAAATGGTTATTTTTTATTTATTCTAAAAATGCCATTGTAACTGTTCATCAACAATAAAGTTACGTAATTGCGCTCGTATAAAATATAAATTAAAATACTGTTGTATGAGTCTATTTTGACTAAATGAAATGTTGCATTATAGATTTTGAATTTTTCTCAGTTTTATCATGCACATAAATGTTACATTTTTTCACAATCAAACTTATTAAAAAAATGTTTAATAAAAATTTAATAATGTACGTAATACATCTATGTAATGTTTTTAAATATTAAAAAAGTATTAAAAGTACGGTGTCGGATCTTTCCGCACACGACAAGACATATTTTGTTATATAGAAAAATAATCCGCTAATTTTAAAGATTTGTCAGTAAATAAAATTGTATCATTCATGTAGAATTTACTGAAATCTTTTCGCCACAAGAAAGAAACTTCTGTGAATCATTGACAACGTTTAAACTTTATATAAAATTTCCTGTAGAATCTATAGCAAAATGTTAGAAAATGAATAAATTTTTTTCCTAAAAAAAAGGGTAATTGGTGCTCGAATATCGCGCTCAGTCTTCTAGCTTCTTAAGAAAAATATTTCTTATTTTGGTAACATCTTTCTTTGGAGTCTAGTGAAACATATTCACCTAATAAATATAAGTTTATACTTTATTTATTGTTTGAATTGACTATGTCCAAAAGATTACGATTCGTTGAGTTTCATTATTGAAACCTATAACCTACGTAATGTTCTTCGCAAAAAAAAAAACATATTTTTTGCACTGAAATTTGATATCGAAACAATCACTTTATGTCAGTACCTCGATTTGGAAAAGTATACAATTTTATCGGAAAAATATACTTTTTTTGAAATCGACGTAGGGAAAGGGCAGGAAGGTTGGGTAATAATTATTCCGATTTTTAACAAACATTTTACAAATTCATAACAGAAATATTTCATGTCAGTGTGAGAAAAAATATCAAATCTTGAAGGAAACACTTTCGTAATCAAAATAATGAAACTGCGTAGAAGATGTGCAGTAATTACGACTTTGTAGAAAACACTCCTTATCTACGTAGTAAATATTTCATGTCAATGCGCAAAAATATAAATCTTCATTCAAGGGAAAAAAAGTTTTACGTTTGAAGTGCAGAAGCTGTTAAAAATATTTATGAGCAATTACTTTAGCATTTAATAATTTCGATGAATGGCATTAAATTATTAAAAAATATATTTCTATTAATTTATATATTTATTTATACAAACATATACTTTATAAAACTTTCTTATCAACAAAATTTCGAGTTGTTTTATTTTTTATTTCTGACAATTGAATCTCTAAATTTTGAAAAGAGTCTGTTAGGTGATGTTTAAAGTAAGTTAATGTTTGTCAAACAATGGTTTTAATTTAAAAAAGAAAAAGGCAAATAGAAACGCTCTACTAAATGACAAAATGTAGAAGGGGATGGATACAGAAAATTGGTTTAACGGTGATCAGGATTTTTTCAAAACAAAATATAATTGGCCGCAAAGAAACTTGATGTTCATAACAAATATCCATCCGCGAGAAAAAGCAGACAATGAAAATAAACTTTCAGCACAATAATACAAAAAGGTAGGGCTTTATCCTTTTTTCAACACTAGTAACAAAACAAAAGACAGTGCAGCCAAAAAAAGGAATTTTTTAGAAGAAAGTTGAATTTCCAACAAAAAAGTTGACTCTCAACCAAGAAAGATTACTTTTCTATTGTAAAAGATAAATTTTTAATCCAAATGAATGAATTTTTATTAAAACAGTAGAACTTTCCACAACAAAATTATGACTTTGAGAAAATAGTCAGGTTTGCGACAAAAGAATTAGATTTTCTACACACAAGAAAAAAACGGATGATCAAAAAATACATGAATTGCCTACCAAAGTGATCAATTTTCAACTTATTAATGCTACATTTTTAACTGAAAATAAATTAATTATTTTCAGATGAAAAATTATTTTAAACCAAAAATAAACGAATTTTCAACAAAATATTTCAATTCAAAACATAATAAGTGAATCCTACAAATACAATTAATTTTCAACAAAGTTGTTTGACTTTCAGTCCTATTAAAAAATGGTTTAAAAAAATGTTTTTGGAATTTTTAAACGCTGAAACTTCTTTAAAAACTTTTCCTTATATTCCGCATCGTTTAGCTAAAAATTTTAATTTTCGACTTTTTTCATAGTATTTTTGATAAATGATACCAGAACGACAATTTCTATCGAAAATGGTTGAGAAAAAACTTATAGGTATTTTAAAAAGCTACAGTTATTTTATTTTTTTAACTTATCTGTCGTCATTTGTCTTAAAATTAGAATTTTCGACTTATTTACTTTCATTACATAGAATAAAAAAAACGAGTCCTATTAAAAATTGGTTAGAATAAATATTGTAAAAATTTTTAAGATATACATTTCTTTTCCTATACTTTTTCATTGGTCTGCGGTCCATTGGCATAAAAATTCGCAAGGTTTGTTAAAAATTTATCATTAGTCAACATAATAAATGTTATCTAATTTCGTAAAGTTACTTTAACTGACTCCCGCCCTATCATCCCTCCACTTAATACCTACCGTAGATTTTTGTGCCCCCGCCTGAAATTAGTAACGTAGTTCATGTGTGTTTAAAATATATATTTGTACCATATTTTTCTTAAAAAGAAACAATAGAATCAAAAAAAGCGTTTTTCGAGAAAACAATTCTAAATCCTTTTTCCCTTATTTTAGATTGGATATTTTTGCAAAATACAAAAGGCAAATGTAAAATGTATACGGAAAAATTAGCTGCTATTTATAAACTTTTTATGTCCCCATATTTTATTAATATAATATATTTACTTTAAAACATTTTTAAATATTCAAATATCTTATAAGGATCCAGTTTTTTAAATAATTTTTTGCACTAAATATTTTCCAGAAAAAATTCCCCCGATAATTACCCTTGTTATCGACTTTTCCTGAAAGTAAACTCTTAAAACTTTTCCTCCCAAAGGTAACCCCTTGCTCGCAGATCATATTTCTCCATCATCTTATAATTAATTTTGCTTCTGGCACTCTGATAAATGTAATGAATCCTTCGTTGTCGCTTTTTGTCTTTCGCTGCTTTTAACTTCCATCATCATTTCCAAATTTTGTCAGTTAATTTTCTTTAGCTATTTCAAAATTATATCAAAGTGTAAATATCATTAAAGAACTTTATGTAAAATGAAATCTAGTTTCTTACATAGTATTTATTAAAAATATGATTAATTGTTGCGTTATTGTAAGCTTATAAAACATTATATTTAAAAAAAAGCTCAAGTGATTAAAATTAATTTTTCAAATGCAATTTAAAATATAGTGTACGTGTATGCACTAAAGAAAGAAAGAATCAGGAATAGAAAATAGAAAATGGGCAGTTGAAGAGAGAAAAGCAAGAGAATTTAGAGATGAAATGAAAACGAAGAGGTAGGGAGTATGAAAGAGGAAGAAGTAAACTTAAAGGAGTAATTGGCAAGATAAGGGAGAAGGTGAGACAGGAAGAAGATCGAGAGGGGGCTAGGATCTTATGAATTATTTTTTCGTAGAAATAATAAAATTAATAGTGAAGGTTTCCTGTCGTTTTAATTACTGTTTTCAATTATTTTCTATCAATTATAGTAAAAAATTGTTAATTGGAGGGACCTATTCTTGCATAGTTTCCCCTATATTTCACATAATTACTTTCACTGTCAACTGGAGCGTAGCATGCTATAACTTTTGTTTCTTATTTTCATTCTAGCACACAACGATCTGAAAGATACGCATTCATACTTTTTGACATGCTGTCTTGTTCTCTTATTCATAATTAGACAGACTTTTTGGCTGCCATGTGATTCATTTACTGCTCCTGACCATAAAGCGAGTCCCTCCTTTTCTATATTTGTTATCTAACATACCTTCTTCTTTGTTTTAGTTATAAATTTTCATCTAGCTTCCTTACGCGCGTTGCATTTAGCAATATCCTTTTTTTATAATCATTTACACCATTCTTTATTTATCGCTTGAAACTTTTCCTAGCGCATGTTTTTCGTAAACTGAAGGTATTAATCCAATTTGAGGATATATTATTATTCATATTATTTTTCTTTAAATGTATACATATACACCTAACTACAAACTTGATGCAAAAAATGTATTCCATAAGTATACAACCATGTCCAAAATAATTAGTTAAAGCGTGCTTAGGAGGTGTGTGCAGTTAGTACAACGTCAGTCCTACCAGACTTTGGTTATTCAAAGAGAAGTTTGAAAACGAAGCTAGAACCAGAGTAGTCATAATTAGTTGGTATTGTATGCTGAAGAGGGCAACAGCCTCCTGAAGATTGGTCATTTAGATGAAAACGACCAATAATTTTTTTTATTTCTATAAACTAATAAATTCAAAAGCCTCACAGCTAAATATATCAATCTTGTTTTATATAAAGCAGATCAAAGACCAAAATTCCATTGCCAAAAAAAAATATGGAATATATTTTCAAGTAAAAAACGAATTGCGGACCGAGAAGCTCTTAGCTCTATTCCTCTAAAACTGTTTGGGAAAAGACGTAAGCTCGAAATACAATTTCCTAATTTTTATCGAATTCGAAAATGTTATTAAGACAGTTTGCAAGTCTCTTTGTCAACTGCTAGAATCCTTGACTGAAAATTCAGAAATTAGAAGAAAATGTTGTTTTGAGTTTACAAAATGCTCTAAATTCTTTAATTTTTGTTGAATTAAGGTTTTTTACAAACCTGACCTTTATTTTGGACCATAAAAACGTGTGCCAAAGGCTGATTTGATTTGTCAAATCCTTCCAAAGTCAGCGTGGCTACAATACTTAGGTATCTAAACAGAAATACATACAGATAGATACCGATAATATCGATATTAAAAGAAGTTTCTAGAAATGAAATTCGTGATAAAATTTTGATGAAAAATCTGTCTGCTACGCATACATATTCCTATCGCGGGCAACGCTCGCAGCTTGCCTTGCTCGCAAGTTTGAGCGCACCTAGGGCGGCACGTCTGTTGGTTCTCGCGCTTCGCGCTCAAAAATTTATTCCTTGCGCTCGAAATGCTTGAATGAAAGTTTAGCAAAAATATCTTTTTCAGGTCCCAATTTTGTTACGCATCTTCATACTCTGAATTTTCTATGTCATGAAGTATAGTTAAAGAATTAATTGCCCAAAGCTCTGTACGCTTTGCGGTACACATTCTCATCCTGACACTTGCGCTTCACGCTCGATGTTTGACAGAGATTTTCCAATGTATATTTTTTTTTCAAGCAACCTTATAATGAAGAGCGACAATCCTCTTTTTTTCTTCCTTACCTCGCATTGTTATGATAAATTAGGATTTTGTTTTTGTAGCATTTTGTATAGATAAAAAAAACTCAAAAGAGTATTTTTTAGGATATTTACGTATCTCTCGTATTTTAGGCAGACAGAAGCCATTTCAAAAACTCGATTTTTGGCTTCAGGACGTCTTAAAATGTAGATATCCATTCAAAAACTGAGGTGTGAAATATGGGACAATTCTAATACTTTGTCTATCATGATTGATGAAAATGTACAAAGATCAATTTTCAACAGCATATTGTAGGCTGCAGGTTGACTGAAATGCTCACAATATACATTGTTTATTTTTCCTAAAGCTGCTATCTCTGATTTCTGAAAAATGATCAATACTTTCGCACAAAATTTACATTTTAGCCATTTTTCATTAAATCCAAAAAGTTTTATGCAAATTAATGAAGAATTGATTATTGTAATCCTTTAGTTATGGTTGATTATAGCGATTTCTGATGTCCTGAAATGTATAATAATAACATACTTATAATGAATATGCAATGCATTGAAGTATGACCATTTAATAACAGATTGGTGTAATATCTTGAAAGAAAACTCGTGTGAATTAATTAATGTAATATATGTTGCTATACAAGTCACATAAATAGGGAGAAAACAGTGATCTAAAAAACCATAATTTTCAATAATTTTGCAAAGATAAAGCGATTAATGATTGAGTTGCCTGTATCTGTTGTTGTTATTGAGAAATCCCAAACAACGATACTTAACATGTATAATAGTAATTTTTTAAAATATGCATATACATTCAAATATTTTGAAAACGGTGCGAAATATCGAAAAGGGTTATCAAAGTTATTGTAAAAGGTTTAAAGAGGTACGACTTTGCTCGGTTATTCATTTTTGTACATTGCGTATTTGAAAAAAAAATAAAAACTTTTTATTTCCAGAAAAATCACAGCCATTTTGTCAATTTTTAATTTTTTCAAATTTTCAGACGGATTTCGAAAGAATGTGAAATCCGTTAACAGGATACAAAAAACTTAAATATTCTGATTAGTTAAAAAACTACAGATTTCAAAAAATAAATGTAATTTTTAACCGAGTGTGGCTTACCAAGCGCCGCTTTAACTACTCGTTACAAGTAGCAGTGGCCATCCAGTCTCTACATATGTGGCCTAACTGTACGGCCGTTACTACTTAAAAGTCACTTCACTTAGGTTACTGGAATCACTAAAACGTGGGTAAAATGAGCAGGTGTTTTCTTATTTTTATTAAACTTGGTACATTTGAGTTTCAGAGGTTATTCTGATTATTAATTAATATTTAGAAATTTACTCAAACAAAATGGCGGATCCAATATGGCGAACGAGTTTGCTTGAAAATTATTGAATTTACTTAAAACTTGTCATATACGGGTTATTGAGGTCGCTGATTACAAATCTAAAATAAAAATTGAAAAAAATAAAATAAAATGGCAAATATTTTATTTGATAGACTCTCTATCCAGAGTGTGGTGTTTGCTTATTAGAAGGGGTACGTTCCGTTGCCATTATCTAAAATGTTAAAACACCAGTGAAAAGTAAGACTTGTTTTAATTAGTTGGAATAAGCCATTACACCATTGAACATACAAAAAAGCAATTTTGATAATTCTCTAAACAAATATTTAAAAGAAGATAGTGATCACAATGTAACTGTTTAAAATATAATCGTATAGGCACTTACACTCGTGAACCAAAAGGGATACTATCTCCGTAATTGATTAAATAGGCTTTGATAATTTTGATATTAACAATTAACGAACGTTACTCATCGGACATTAATGAAATCGTTATCATGGATAATTTGAATAATTTGTATCTGTTGAAAAATCGTTTACTCTTCTATTAACAGATTTTCACTAAGCCTTTATTAAATATTATCCATTCTGAGCTTATATCAAATCCTATTTTTTTAATTTTGGAAATTTCCATCAAATTCTATATATCGATAAATCTTAAATTTATATATCAATATCTTTTTATTAAAATTCTATCAAATTATCTAAGTACAGGTGTTGTTTCAAATCCTATGTTCCAAAATTTTAGAAGTTTTATCCAACTCTATCCATCAAGAAATCTTATAATTTTCTATTAAAAGCTTGGCACTCAAATTCTATCAAATCTGATCCACTTTACACTTTTATCAAATCCTACGTATTAGAATTTAGGACATTTCTAACAAAAAAATTTACAACGAGTAGAATTCGATAGAATTTTTTCAGGTTCTGGAATACAGGATTTGATGTACGTCTTGTGGGGTTGAGATATTATAGAGTTTCAATGGAATATATTGATAGAAACGTATCAGATTTCCCGACGAATAGAACTTAGCAGAGCGTATCGAGCTTGCGATTAAAGTAGATAGGAATGAGCGATGTTATATTTGATAGGATTGGATTAGATTTCTATCAAAAAAGCTTATTAAAATGGTTAGGAATTTTGGATAGAATATTTGACAGGACTGAATTAGACTTGTTCGAAAAAACATAAACATAACATGTATAGGAGTTACTGAAACGCTGGCTTATTTCGCTTTAATAGAAATTAGTATCAATTCTATCCAAGTGCTTGATATAAATTGATTGCCTTTGTAGCGGAGCATCATGGTACACTTTAGATAAAGATGTTTATTTACTTTAATAGACATACGGGCATCCTTACACATATATTAACGCACATCGTTTATATCCTGGTTTTGTAACAAAAATTTATATAATTTTAACTGCAGAAGAGGGACTAAAAAGTATTAAACTTTTTAAATCAAATTCTTTAAAAAAGTTTCAGCAGGGTTTCTGATATATGGCAAGCAAGTATGCTTAACAATTATTATATTTACAGGGAACAGTGCATATGAGAATTTTTAAAGTAGCTGATTGCAAATATGAATTTAAAATTTCAAAACTATTACATAGTCATTTTAATTAATATTTTAGAATAAAATGAAAATTCCATTATATCCCTTTAAGGCTATAAACTAGAAATCCATAGCTTTCTTCTAATATGCATCTCATCAAAATCTGAGGATACATGTTTTAAAATATTCGGAATTTTAATTTTTAATTTTCAAAAATTATAGAAAGAAGAACTATTTTTGAGCAATAGTTACCACTGTCAAAATTTTGTCAAATTTCCTATTGAATTCATTAGTTACAAATTTTATTAGCTTTGGTTTTAATGCAATAGCGTTTTATTGGAAAATGTTCTGCACACCTAATTGTATTAACTACTACCCCTTCCATGTCTCAGAAACCCTAAAATATGGTGTATTGTGGTTTTGTACGTACTATAGGGATAGTAGTACAATTTACTGCAGTTTAAAAAAAAATCGAAATATACCTGGCTTGAGCATAGCACTCCTATGAAATTAAATGTCCCAGATGTATGCATTAATAAAAAAATGGTCTAAATAAACAAGATAACCTTTTTTTATTCAAATAATAATGCTATGTTGAAAAGTTTAATTGTATTGCGATGCATCATTTAATTAAATTCAGAATCAGAAATTTGTGAATTTATTAAGAAAGACATTCAAATTTAGTCTAAATATAAGGTATATTTTGTAATAGGTATTTTTATTCAAGGTTATACGGTACTTTATAATGTACTTTAATAATCTACACTAAGTATTTACTTTCTGCAGCACGTCTTTCAAATATAGCTGATGACGTGTCATGTTGTTGTACCATCGAACATTGTATCTATCTTTAACTTGCATAATTAATATCATTTCAGTTTCTCTATTTGGTACAGAATATCATAAATATGCGCTATTCTTACTCCATCGTCTGGAAAAAAACTTTATGTATTACAAGTATCACATAAAAATGAGTTTTCTACTACAATCCATTGTACAAATATTTGATTTAGGGGTCATACCTGAATTACGCAAAAGCTTAGGGAAAGGGTGGGGGCACTCTGTGTAAAATCATCACGGTTCCATTGTTTCAAGGGATGGGGAGGTCTAGAAAGGGCTTATAATCCGTGACGTAATTTAAGTACAGACCCTAATTTAGAATGACGAAGGAGATAGCGACTAGTATATAAATATTAGCAGCATATACATATGATTTTGTGAAATTAAAGTTTGTTCTCAAAGTTTCTGTCAGGGCGCAGCTATAATAGAGATGCAAGTGTCAAAGCCTTTTTCAGGGGTTTAAGGAGCGGAGCCCCCCACCTATCATGCAACGACTTTTTACAAACATACGCACAGCGTAATTACATATATAAAAAGCTTATGAACTTGATGAACTTGAAAAATCACAGACTTCGTTTTTTGGTTTTTGATAATAATTTATAGCGAAACAACAATTATCAAAAAGCATGGCTTTCTTCTTGGGCAAAGAGTTTGCACTTGCAGACTTTTCATCAATTGTCTTTCGCACCTTCGACGGTGGGCTCACAAGAAAATTTCTTTAGTTCTCCTTCTCGATCATTAATTGTTTTCAGAGCTTTAACAGTAGGCTCGTATAGAAAGATTCCTCACCTAAAGCTAAAGGCATATTCATCGAGGATGGTGAAATGTTGCTAATTTTATTTTTATTTTCAATGTACTCTTCTATGTAGACTCCTACAACTGCGTTTGACTTTAAACCTCCATGACGTTTTAATTTTGTTATATTTGCCTCGCTGTCTGCAAACAATGTGGCAGAGGTTCGACGAAAGGGATGTTCTGTATAGGTCTCGCGATAATTAAAATTATAAAACTCCGCATTTTTTTTGACACATTTGAGTATTTGTATACTCAGATCATATCCGGAAGTTTGACATTAGCCAATTAATTTGTGCGACAAGTTTCAGTAATGATAAAAATTAGAGCGACCTATGAATAACGTTTTTGAAATTTTAGCCTGTAATTTTTTAATTTTTAGAGCTTCTAATTAAAATTTTTCAATTTTAAACACTTTCCATTTCAAATTATTAAAATTTTGGACGCTTTTATTTAGAAATGATGAAAGTAAAATTTTTTCGCATTGCATTCGAAATATTGACATTTTCTCAAAATTTTACCTAATCTTAAATTGTTAAATTTGGAACGTTTACAATTCAAAATTG
>JAUELO010048046.1:0-10161 GCA_032357855.1 Amphibolips quercusostensackenii | reverse complement strand
TTTAAATTTGCCGCGAACAAGGCAAACTAGAATTTCTTCTTATCGACCCAATAAAATCAAATTAATTATTGTCGACATCCGACCTGGACGTCACATTGCAATGAAAAAGATGTACAATTATGTGAGACAAAGTCTGGTGTAAATCTGTACAGTAATTTAAATTTCATTAGGTCAAGCTAAGAGTTTTTTTTTGTAATCTTGAAAGCTAAAAAAAAAGTAACAATAAAAGTCAAAAGAATTTGAAAAAATGTACACTGCACCGTTTTTCGATACGGCCTCAAGTAGTGCATAAAAAGGTGCAGTGTAACTTTTTTCAACTTCTTTTGACTTTAAAAAATATTGTATATATTTTCGGAACTTTCCGAATATGATGAAAAAAATTTCAAAAAAATCTTATAACGAGTATTATAATAGTATATCACATTTAAAGTATTCTTTATATGAAGAAGAATATTATACTTTAAGAAGAAAATCTAATTCTAGCAGAATTATTTTTCACTACAAATGAATATGCATTTATATCCCCTCCACGACTCTGATCCCCTCTTCCAGAATTTTATCAAAGGAAAAAGTGAGAAAAACCAACCGGCATGGGTAAGTGAACTGAGGTCCAAAGTCCGCAATATCACTTGTCTGGAGTTCAATGTTCACATTTTACCGAATTAATATTGAATATTATTGCTATTTGCTACACAGTTCTCTCCATAAATGTTGCTTTCCGCTCTTCTATAAATAAACACCTCAAAAGAAGTGCTGAACTTTTGCTCCGAATACGTTAAATCGGCAACTTTATTTTTCGCTATTCTTTTATAATTCAAATTAAAAATGTTGAAGGTAAGTTTTTCGCTTCTTTTTTGATTATATAGTAGTTTCTATTAATACTACTGTAAGTGCAATTAATACTTTTCTTATAATTTGTTTCGCATTCAATTGTTTCCGATTTTTTCTAACTATTGTGTTTCTTCTGTTTTATTTTGGAAGTGAATTATTCAAATCAAAAATGTGGATACGAATAATAAGTCCTAAAGATCGTGATTTTATTTTTTTGAAATCTCATGGTTTTCGTGTTTTGATGTTGCTGGTGGTTTTTATACGTTCCGAGATTTGTAGGTTAGGTTTTAATTCCAGTGGATTAATTGCAAATTATCAATTATATTCAATAGTTTTATTTGTAAAAATGGCGAGTAACATTTATTAAATTAGGGAGTGTCTGCAATCTACATGTACCGAAAAAATTGGGCTATTTGTAGCGAAATTTCGGTACGAAAGTTTCCCGTTTCCAGCTGTCGCTATTTCTTTACTTTTCTTCGAAAAATATTTTTCAACTTGTTCGCGAATTGAAACAAATTGCGTGATTTTTTCTGAAATTTTGAGCTACTATTTTTTTCGTGAATTTATTTAGGGGCTGTCCAAAAGTAACGTTAACTTTCAAGCAAATAGTTGAATTTTCTACAAAAAAAAGACATTTTATCCATGAAAGATTTTTCAGTCAGTAAAGAAAAATCATTCATCTAAAATGTTGAACTTTTAAGCCAAAAAGACGAGCTTTTAACAAAATAATTTCTTTTACAAGTAAAGAAATTAATTTTTAACTCAAATGATGAATAATAAAGAAACAAAATTAATTTTTAACTAAATAGTTGAAGTTCTAATCAAAAAGATGATTGTATCAAGAAAGAGAAAATTCCAACAAAATACATGAATTTTCAATTAAAAAAGAAAAGTTTTCAACAAAACACATGAATTTTCAATTAAGAAAGAATTCAACCAGAAATGGAGTAGTTAAATTTTTGTACAAAAAAATAGTATAATTAAATTTTCATTAAAACAAGAATTAATTTTTTAAAAACGACTAATTTTCAATCAAAGAAATGAATTTTAAGCAAAATAGTTAAATTTTTACGTAAAAAAATTAATTGTCAACTAAAATAATGAATCGCTAAACAACAAAAAATGAATTTCTAATACAATAGTTGAATTATCAACCCAAAAGACAAATTTTCTACCAAAAAAGACAAGTTTTCAACAAAAGACATGGATTTTCTACTAAGAAAGAATTCAACCAAAAATGGAATAGTTAAATTTTTGTACAAAAAAATGGTATAATTAAATTTTCAGTTAAAAAATAATTTTTAATAAAAAAAACTAATTTCCAGTTAAAGAAAAAAATTTTGAATCAAATTTTAAATTTTTAAACGAATTTTCCGCCGAATATTTGAATTTTCAACCAAATACATGACTTCAACAAAATAGTTAAATTTTTAAAAAATAAAATAATTTTGAACTGAAATAATTGATCTTTAACAAAAAAAAAAAATGAATTTTTAAACTGATAGCTGAATTTTCAACACAAAAGATGAATTTTCTACGAAAAAAATACAAGTTTTCAACAAGATACATGAATTTTCTACTAAAAAAGAATTTAACCATAAATCGAATAGTTAAATTTTGTACAGAAAAATGGTATGATTAAATTTTTAGTTAAAAAAAAATGGTGTGATTATATTTTCAATTAAAGAAAAATTTCAATAAAAAAGCTAATTTTCAATCGAAGATATGAATTTTCAATCAAATTTTAAATTTTTAAACGAATTTTCTACCTAATATCTAAATTTTCAACCAAAGAAATGAATTTTCAACAATATAGTTAGATTTTTTCAGTCAATGAAGAAGAAAAAAATCAGCTAAAATGTTTAATTTTCAAGCCAAATAGGCGAGCTTTCAACAAAACTGTTGAATGTTAAACCACATACTTGAATTTTTAACCAAAGATATGATTTTTCAATCACAAAAATTAATTTTTCACTAAAAAAACGAATTTTCAACAAAATAGTTTCTTTTTAAATAAAAAAAATTAATTTTTAACTAAAATGTTGAATATTGACCAAACAAAATGATTTTTTAACCAAATAGAATTTTCAATAAAAAAGATGATTGTTGTATCAAAAAGACAAATTTTCAACAAAATACATGAATTTTCAACTAAAAATAAAAATTTTTCAACTAAAAATGAAAGAGTTAATTTTTTACAAGCAATAGTATAATTAAATTTTCAGTTAAAAAGAAACTAATTTTCAACAAAATATGTAGTTTAATTTTTAAGCAAAGTAGTTAATTTTTAATTGAAATAATGAATCTTTAAACAAAAAAATGAATTTTTAACCCAATAGTTGAATTTTTAAACCAAAAGATAAATATTTTACCAAAAAAAGACAAGTTTTCAACAAAATACATGAATTTTGAACTAAAAAAGAAAAGTTGCCCACAAAAAATTGAACAGTTAAATTTTTGTACAAAAAATGGTATAATTCAATTTTTAGTTTAAAAAAATAATAATTTTCAATCAAATTTTTAATTTTTAAACGAATTTTCTACCTAATATTTCAATTTTCAACCAAAGAAATGAATTTTTAGCAAAATAGTTACATTTTTAAACAAAGAAATTAATTTTTAACTAAAATAATGAATCCTCGATCAAAAAACTGAAATTGTAACCCAATAGTTGAATTTACACCCCAAAAGATAAATTTTCAACAAAAAAAGGAAATTTTTGAACCAAAAATGGAATAGTTTTTCTTTACAAAAAAAACGGTATAATTAAATTTTCAAATCAAAAAAGATTTATTTTTAAGAGAAAAAAAACTAATTTTCAATCAGAGAAATGAATTTCAAATCAAATTTTAAATTTTTGAACGAATTTTCAACCTAATATTTGAATTTTCAACCAAAAAAATTAGTTTTCAACAAAATGAAATGAATTTTTAATCAAATTTAGAATTTTTGAACGATTTTCTTCCTATATTTGAATTTTCAGCCAAAGAAATGAATTTTCAACGAAATAGTTGATTTTTGAAGCAAAGAAAGTAATTTTAAACTAAAATAATGAATCTTTAACAAAACAAATTAATTTTGAACCCAATAGTTGAATTTTAATCACAAAAGATAAATTTCCTACCCCAAAAAAAAGCTTTAACCAAGAAAGATTTTTCACGCAGTAAAAAAAAATAATTCAGCTAAAATGTTAAATTTTTCAGCCAAATAAGGTGAGCCTTTGACAAAGCAGTTGAATCTTAAACCAAATACTTAAATTTTTAACCAAAAAAATGATTTGTCAGTTACAAAGATTAATTTTTAACTAAAAAAACTAATGTATCAAAATAGAGAAATTTTCAACAAAGTACATTAATTTTCAACTAAAAAAGAAAAGTTTTCAATCAAAAATAAAATAGTTAAATTTTGTACAAAAAAATGTTATAATTAAATTTTCAGTAGTAGAAAATTATTTTTCAATTAAAAAAAACAACTAATTGTCAATCAAAGATATACATTTTCAGTCAGATTTTGAATTTTTTAACGAATTTTCAACAAAATACAGAAATTTTCAATCAAATATCTAAATTTTCAAGTGAAGGAAATAAATGTTAAAGCATACATGAAATAGTTAAATTTTCAGTTAAAACATTTATTTTCACAAAAAAAAAAGAAAAATTTTCAATGAAATGCATGAATTTTCAACTAAAAAAGAATAGTTTTCAACAAAAAAAGGAATAGTAAAATTTGAAATTAGAAAATAAAATTTTAACCAAAGAAATTAATTTTTAACTAGAAAATAAAAATGAGTTTTTAACTTAAATTATGAATCTTGAAACTCAAAGAAGAATTTTCGGCCAAATAGTTTTTTTTTAACTCAAAAGATTAATTTTCTTCCACAAAAAATAGAGTAGTTAAATTTTCATTTTTAAGAATTGAATTTTTGACGGAAACGATGAATCTGAAAACAAAACAAAATAATTTTTAATAAAACAATTGAATTTTCAAAGCAAAAGATTAATTTTCTACTAAAAAAAAAATGTTTTAAACTAAAAAAAGAATAGTTAAATTTTCAGAAAACAAGTTAATTTTCATCCAAGTAAAATAAATTTTTAACCAACCAAATGAAGTTTAAAAAAATGAAGTTTCAGTAAAAAAATATTAATTTTTAACAAAATGCATGAATTTTCGAACCAATGTTTCAATTTAAGGTATTTTCAACCTTATAATTAAATTTTTTACTAGAGAAATAAATTTTCAACCCAAAAGATTAATTGTCACTAAAAAGATTAATATTCTACTTAAAAAAAACGGATTTTCACCAAAGTAGTTGAATTTGCAACCTAAGAAGATAAATTGTTAACTAATTGTGGAATATTTAAATTGTCAGTTAATTTTCAGTTAAATAAATCAGTTCGCAAACAAATAAAATATTTTTTAACAAAATAGTTTAATTTTGAATGAAAAGAAGGATTTTTCGACTAAAATGACGAACCATCAACAAAAACAATATATTTTCAACTAAGTAGTTCCACTTTCAACTAAGGGCAAGGAAGACAAAAAATTCTAATCAGATGAATGAAATTTGAAGCCGAAATGTAGAATTTTCAAAAAAAAAAACGAAAAAAATGGTTAAATCTTCAACCAAGAAGTATGACTTTTAAACTGAATTTTTGGAATTTTTAATTGAATTCAATTTGAAAATTGAATTAAATTATTGTATATATTCTCATCTTGAAATAGGACATTTTTTATCCAATACTTAAGCTTTTAAAATATTTTTCTTTGTCCTTTTTACCTCTCGCGACTGATAAAACTTTGTATTTGAGAAGGTTAATGACGATAACAGATAATTATAATTAATACAGTTTTTATCACTTTGCAAAATAAAAAACTCGCTTCGCTAAATAATAGAATGCAAATTTTTTAAGGGTTTCCAAATTTATTAGTTTAAAATTTAAATATGCACGACAAATTCCCTATTGAATAATTATATTTGAAGCTTTAAGCATTTAGAGGCCTTTCAAAAATAGGTGTTTTTTGATTATTTAAATGTAAACGACTTGATTTCAAATTAAATAATTCTGAACTTTCAAGCAACGTATTGAACAGTATTATACATTAAAAACATTTTAAACCTATCGGAGAAAATTGTATTGCATTTCAATTTAACTGTAAAATTCTAGGAGATGAAAAAACCAAGAATCTAAATAATTTTTCGAATGCCCATAATTTAAATTTAACTACGAAATTCTGTGAAATTAAAAAAAAATACGACGATATTTTAAATAATAAACATTTAAATGCCTTATTTAAGAAAATAAATTTAGAGTAATTCAAAATTTAAATTCTTCAACATCCATAATTCAAGTTAACTAGGACATTCTTGGCAATTAAAAAAAAACGAAGAATGTAACGATTAAATTTGGATTACACAATTTTAAGTGTAATAAATAAAAATCCTAATTCTTCGTTAACTTCCAACGTTCAAATTTAAGTACGAAATTCTCAGGAATTAAAAAAAAATCAAAAATTGAATTTGAACAAGATACTCCTAAATGTCTTATTTAAGAAATTTTTGGAAATCAAAAAAGCCAAGAATCCAGCGATCAAATTTGGACTACACATTCTTAAATCTCATAAATCAAAATTTTTATTTTTCATTAACATCCAGTTTTCAAACTAATATACAAAATTTTTGGAAATTAAAAAAAAAACAATCAAATTTTGCCAAAAATACTCTTGAATGTAATAAATCTTAATTTAAGTTTTTGTTCAACATCCAACATTCAAATTGAACTACGAAATTCTAAAGAAATAAAAAGAAATTCCAACGATCATCTTTGCATAATACGTACACTCTTAAATGTAATAAATTAAAATTAAGATTTTTCCTTAGCATCAAAAATTCAAATTAACTACAAAATTCCTGGAAGTTAAAAAAAAACAAGGATCAAACTATTAAATTTGTACAATACACTCTTAAATGTCCTAATGCATATTTAAAAAAATAAATAAACGGAAAGAAAAAGAGAAGGCAACCTCCAAATTCCCTTCCTTTTTGAAAAATTTTTGTTTGTAAATGTTTTTTGATTGATATTTAAAAAAATAATAATAAAATGAGTCGAGAAAAAAAGAAGAAAGAGGATTTGGAGGTTGTCTTCTTCTTTCCTCTTTTTTTATTTAGGTTTTTTAAATTTGAAATTTGAATTCTACTTTAAATAACTTCCTGTACACAAAAAATATCCCTTAGATGATTTTTCAGTTACAAAAATTAATTCCTAAGTAAAAAAACGAATTTTCAACAAAATAGTTTTTTTTTTCAAATAAAAAAATTAATTTGCAACTAAAATGATGAATATTGACCAAACAAAATGAATTTTTAACTAAATAGTTGAATTTTCAATGAAAAAGATGAATGTTGTATAAAAAAAAGACAAAAGCTCAACAAAACACATGAATTTTAAACTAAAAAAGAAAAGTTTTCAACCGAAAATGGAACAGTTGAATTTTTTTTACAAAAAAATGGTATAAATTAATTTTCATTTAAAACAAAAATTAATTTTCAATCAAATTTGGAATTATTTAACGAATTTTCATCCTAATACAAAAATTTTCAACCAAATAGCTCAATTTTCAAGTGAAGAAGATAAATATTAAACCGAATATGATCTAGTTAAATTTTCAGTTAGAACATTCATTTTTATAAAAAAACGAATTTTTAACAAAATAGTTAAATTTTTAATTAATGAAATTAATTTTTAACTATAATAATGAATCTTCGAACAACCAAAAATAACTTTGAATAAAGTAGTTAAATTTTCAAAAAAAAAAAATTATTTTCAACCAAATATATGAATTTTCAACTAAAAAAAAGTTTTCAATCAAACATGAAATAGTTAAATTTTCAATTAGAAACATAAAATATCAATTAAAGAAATTAAGTTTTACTCAAAAAATAAAATAGTTACATTTTCAGTTAAAGAAAGAAATTTTTAACTGAAATTATCAATCTTGAAACTTAAGGAAGAATTTTTAACTAAATAGATTTTTGTCAACCCAAAAGATTAATTTTCTACCACAAAGACCAATTTTCGACATAATCCATAAATTTTCAACTAAACCAGTAAATTTTTAACAAAAAGTATGATGGTTAAATATTCTGTCATAATTTTTTTTTTTTTAAATTGCTTAATTTTTAAGCAAAGAAATGAATTTTTAACCAAGAAGATGAAGTTTTAACCAATGAGATTACTTTTCTGTCAAAAAAGACCAATTTTCAGTAAAATAGTTGAATTTGCACCTAAAACAGATAAATTTCCCACTAAAAATGGAATAGTTGAATTTTCAGTGCAAAGAAATGAATTTTTAACTGTAATGATGAATCCTAAAAATAATAATAATAATAATTTTTTACCAATAGTTTAATTTTTACCACGAAAGATGAATTTTCTAATAAAAAGACAAATTTACAACTAAAAATACAATGGTTAAATTTCCAGAAAAAAAATATATTTTCAACCAAGTAAAATAAATTTTCAACAAGGTGAATTTTCAACCAAAAAATGATTATTTAACCAAAAAAGATTGATTTTAAACTAAAAAATAAAAAATTTCAACCAAAAATGGAATAGTTAAATTCTCAGTTAAATAAATGAACTTTGAACTGAAATTATAAATCTTTAAACTTGAAGAAGAATTTTCGACCAAATAGTTTGTTTTTTTTCAACCCAAAAGATTAATTTTCTACCACGAAGGGCAATTTTCACCAAAATACATCAATTTTCAACCAAACAAGATAAATTTTCAACTAAAAATATAGTAATTACATTTTTCGTTTAAAAAAATCAACAAAATTGTTAAATTTTAACCAAAGAAATAAATTTTAAACCAAGAAGATGACGTTTCAACTAATGATATTACTTTTCTACGAAAGAAGACAAATTTTCAGTAAAATAGTTGAATTTGCACCTAAAACAGATAAATTTTTCACAAGAATAGAATAGTTAAATTTTTAGTTCAAAGAAATGGATTTTTAACCAAATAGTTGAATTTTCGAAGCAACAGATTAATTTTCTACTAAAAAGACAAATTTTCAACTAAAAATAGAGTAGTTAAATTTTCAGTTAAAAAATTAATTTTCATTCAAACAAAATAAAGTTTTAACCAAACAGGTGAATTTTTCACGTAAAAAATTATTTTTAAACTAGAAAAGAAAAGTTTCTAACCAAAAATGGAATAGGTTAATTTTCAATTGTAAAAATAAATTTTCAACCAAAGAAATTAATTTTTAACCAAAAAATACCAAATATGTAGTTGGATTTTTAACGCGAAAGATAAATTTACAATGTAAATATTCAACCAAAAGTATAATAATTAAATTTTCGTTATAAAAAAAAAAATTAACAAAATTGTTAAATTTTTAACCAAAGAAATTCATTTTTGTCCGAGAAGATGAAGTTTCAACTAATGAGATTACTTTTGTCAAAAAAAAAAAATTTCAGTAAAATGGTTGAATTTACACCTAAAGCAAATAAATTTTAGACAAAAAATAGAATAATTAAATTTTTAGTTTAAAAAAATGAATTTTTAACTGAAATGATGAATCTTAAATTAATCGAAAATAATGTTTAACCAAATAGTTGAATTCTTAACGCTAAGGGTTAATTTTCTACTAAAAAGACAAATTGCCAGCTAAAAATAGATTAGTTAAATTTTCAGAAAAAAAATTATTTTCAATCAAACGATGAATTTTTAGTATAAAAAAAAGAATTTTCAACCAAAAAAAGATTCATTTTTAACAAAATACATGAATTTTTAAACCAGTGTTTCAACTTAAGGTATTTTCAACCTTATAATTAAATTTTTCACCAAAGAAATCAATTTTCAACCAAAAAGTGAAATTATTCAACAAGAAAATTAATATTCTAACAGAAAAGACAAATTTTCAATATAGTAGTTGAATTTGCAACTGAAGGTTTGGAGGTTGTCTTCCTCTTTCCTCTTTTTTTTTATTTGGGTTCTTTATAATTTGAATTACTTTTTAGATAACTCCCTGTATACAAAAAAAATATCCCTTTTCATAATTCCTTGAGCCTTCACTGTAAAAAAACGGTGTGTTATTTTATATCGTACACTTATTGAGGGCTAACCTAAAACTGTAAATTGTCCGTCTCATACAGGGTGTATTATGAAAGTGATGCGCATTTTCTCGGAAAAATAAATTTATTGATCCGATTTGTACAAATGGTTAAAATTCGTCAAAATAGTCTCCTCCTGCATCAATACACTTGCGGAGACGATTCTGCCACGCCTGGGATGCAGTGTGGAACTCCTCGACTGGAATGCCTC
>JAUELO010048038.1:0-10161 GCA_032357855.1 Amphibolips quercusostensackenii | reverse complement strand
ACACGTTCCGGTTGCGTCGGGATTGGTTCCAAAGAACCATGATCGTAGCTTCCGGAGCCTACAACTTCTCATAATAATCAATAATAATTATTAGGCTACTTACCGACCAAGCAAGATTCTGTTCTTTGCTAAGTTATCGACAGCAAGTAATTGCAATCTGCATAACCGGCCGATGGTAATCACTTAATGTCGGTAACTTATCATAGAGCATCTTGCTCGGTCGGTAAGTAGCCCTGTACAGCGATAGCTATACTACTTTTTAAAAAATTCAATAATTCAATACTTTAAAATCAATATTTTAGTTAAAAAAGTAGCGATGGTAAAACTTTATAATTTCTGTCTGGAAGAAAATTTACCTGAACCAGTATATGAAGTCAAACCTGATAAACAGTGTGGATTCTTATCAACGTGTAGAATTCTAGATTATATTGGACAAGGTTCGTTTTTCGTATATTGAACATGTATATACTGAACTTATTTTTTTAGTTTATTCTCTTAGAGAGAGAAACAACTTTTAACAAAATTATAGATTTTTGAAAAAATAGATGAACTTTAATATAATTAGTTATATTTTTAACCAAAAACATGAACTATTTACCAAAAAAATAATTTTTTACAGAAAAAGATGAATGCTCAACAGAACAAATAAATTTCCAACGATGTCATTTAATTTTCAACCAGAGATAAATTTTAAACTAAAATTATGAATCTTCAACCAAAAAAAAAACTTTAAAAAAATGGTTGATTTTGAATTTTCAACAAAAGAGTATTTTATGAATCAAAATGGAATAATTAAATGTTCAGTTCAAAAAAATTAATTTTTTAGAAACAAATTTCAATAAAAAAATGAGATTTCAAAAAGGATTAATTTTGTACAAAAAAGAACAAATTTTTAACAAAATACATTAATTTTGAACCTAAAAAGATAACATTTCAGCAAAAAATGATATAGTTAAATTTTCAGTCAAAAAAAAAAATTTTTACCAAGAAAAAACAAAAAATTTTCAACTGGAAGGAAAAAAACAGCTAAACAGTTTAATTTAACACTAAAAAATATAAATTTTTTACCCGACATAGCATATTAAATTTTTAGTTAAGAATTAATTTTCAACCCAAAAAACGAGTTTTCAACTCAAGACATGAATTTTTAACTAAAAAAGATGCTTTCAGAACCAAAAATGTAATAGTTAAATTTTAAGTTAAACAAATTAATTCTACACATCAAAAAACAAATTTTTAACCAAAAAAATAGTTTTAAAAAAAAAATTAATTTCGTACAAAAAAGAACAAATTTTTAACAAACTACGTAAATTTTCAACCAAATAGTTGAATTTCTAACAAAATAATTCAGTTATCAACCAAAGAGATCAACTTTCAAAGAGGAATCTTAATTCAATACAAAAAAACAACCAAGTTTTTAAAAAATGCATTAACTTTTGACTGAGAAAGAAAAATTTCACCAAAAATAAAATATTAAAAATTTAGTTAAAAAAATAGATTTTAAGAAGAAGAAACGAATCTACAAAAAATAATTACATTTTTCAATCAAGGAGATGAAACTTCTACTAAAAAAGACAAATTTGAACTGAAAATAAAATAGTTTAATTTTCTATTAAAAAAATTAATTTTTAACGTAAAAAAAAAGAAATTTTTATTTAAAAAAAAGCTCAACGAGACAGTTGGAATTTCACAAAAAAAAAATTATTATTCGCCAAAAACAGAATAGTTAAATTTTCAGTTGATCAATTAATTTTTACAAAAAAAAACGAATTTTCAAGAAAATAGTTAAATTTTTAAACAAAAAGTTTAATCGTTGAATATAATAAAAATTCATAAATTTTTGACTGCAAATGGAATAGTGTAATTTTCATTCTAGGAAATCAATTTTCACTAGCAAAGAGACAAATTTTCTGTTAAAAAAAAAATTCTAACAAAAAAAAAATTATCAAGAAAAAAATTAATTTAATACAAAAAAGACGAATTTTTTACAAAATACAGGAATTTGAAACCAATTTGTTGAATTTTTTGCTTTTCAGTTTTTAACTTTCAATCAAAAAGATAAATTTTTTAACAATAATCTTAATTGACTACCAAAAAAACAAATTTCAACAAAATACATAAATTTTCAACTAACAAAGACAAATTTTCGACAAAAATGAAATAGTTACAGTTTTAAGATTTTTCAACTAAAAAACTACTATTTAACAAAAATTTTTTAATTTCTTACAAAGTATATCAATTTTACACTAAATTGTTGAATATATTTAATCAAAAGTGTGAATTTGCAACTAAGAACATTAATTTATTACAAACAAATTTTTAACCAAATACACGAATTTTCAACTAAAAAAAATACAATTTTAACAAAAAATAAAATAGTTGAATTTTCAGTCAACAAATTAAATTTTTATAAAAAAAATGGATTTGCAAGAAAATAGTTGAATTTTTAACTAAAAAAATTAATTTTTTTACTAAAAAAGACACCTCTTTAACTGCTAATGGAATAATAAAATTTTTAGTTTAAGAAATTAATTTTTAACAAAAACAATCTAATCGTCAACCAAAAAAAAAATTTAACCCAGAAATTGAATTATCAAGAAAGAAGATTAACTTACTACAAAAAAGACGAATTTTTAACAAAATACATGAATTTGAGACCAGGTTGTTTAATTTTTCGCTTTCTAATTAATTAATTTCAACCAAAAAGATGAATTTGGAAACAATAATCTCAATTGACTACTAAAAAACCAAATTTTATCGAAATACATAAGTTTTTAAGATAAGAAAAACAAATTTTTGACAAAAATGAAATAGATCAAGTTTTTAAGATTTTTCAACCAAAAAGTTGACTTTTTAACATAATTTTTGAATTTCTTACGAGGTATATTAATTTTACACTGAATAGTTGAATATTAAACCAAAAACATAAATTTGCAACTAAGAACATTAATTTCTAGCAAACAAATTTTCAACCAAATACACGAATTTTCAACTTAAAAAAAAAAAAATTTTAACAAAAAATGAAATAGTTAAATTTTCAGTCAACAAATTAATTTTCAACCAAAAAAATAAATTTTCAAGAAAATAGTTCAATTTTTAACTACAGAAATTAATTTTTTTACTAAAAAAGACACCTTTTTAACTGCTAATGGAATAATTTAATTCTTAGTTTAAGAAATTAATTTTCAACAAAAACAATCTAATCATCAACCAAAATAAAAAATTTAACTAAGAAAATAAATTATCAAAAAAGAAGATTAACTTCCTGCTAAAATGACGAATTTTTAACAAAATACATGAATTTTTTTAAAAATAGGTAAATTTTCAACTAAAGAAATTCATTTTTACTAATCGATGAATCATCAATTAAAAAAATTATTTTTTTTTAAAGAAGTTCAACTTTTGACCTGATAATTGAATTTACATCCAAACAGACCAATTTTGAATAGAAAATATTAATTTTCTTCTAAAGAAGATTAATTTTCTACAAAAAAGACAAATTTTTTCAAAATACATACATTTTTAACCAAATAGCTTAATTTTTAACCAAGAAAATTAATTGTCTATCAAATAAAATTAATTTTTAACTAGATAAATCAATGTTTATCCAATTAGTGGAATTTTCAATTAAGAAAGGTAAGTTTTTTTATAAATGAAATAGTTTAACTTTGATTTAATAAAATAAGTTTTTATTAAAAAAAACACAAATTTTTAATAAAATAGTTAAATTTTCAACCAAAGAAATGGATTTTCAACTAAAATAATAAATCTTAAACTAAAATAATAAATCTTCAAGTAAAACAATAAATTTTTAGCAAATTATGTCAAGTTTCGACCAAATACTTGAACTTTCTACCAATTAAATTTTCTTGCCAAAAATACGAATTTTTTACAAAACAGTTGAATTTTCAACCCAAAAATTTGAATTACAAACAGAAAATTTTTTTTAACCGAAACAGATCAATTTTTAACCATAAAGTCGAATTTTTAACCGTAAAGACACAATTTCTACACAAATATATGAATTTTTAACTCTGGCTTATTCCGGAATACTGTTGTTTCCCCTCGATTTTTTTACAATTTTTTTTTTATAATTACTGCTAATTTATTTGGTTTTCTAATGATTTCAGGTTCAGGGCGTGCGGATGGAACAGCCAAAGAGAAAGCCGCTGAAGATTTTTACAAAAAACATTTTCAAAAACTCAAAAACCAATTGAAGGATCATTAATCTCATATACATCCGCATAAATAATGTCATAAAAGAAAACGCTTCAGGATGAAAATAATATATCAATGTACTTATGTGCAAAATTTATTTTTAAACAAAAAGACAGGATATTTATCAAATAATTTTACTATGAAAATGAAAAATCGAAAAATTCAGTGAACGTTTCTAAACATAAAAGTTTCGTAGAAAGTCATTCCGTACAGAAAACCCCGCACCATATTTACAGATGATGGATTTTTGTCAAAATGTCTAATTATAATTTTTTTTTTTGAACCTGCAGATCAATAATTTGGAAAAAAATTATAAGATAAATGGACATTTTTCACTCAAAAAATTGCACTAAGATGAAATTATTATACTCATGAACTTGTTAGATTTACGGTTTTGTGTATACAGGATTTTCGGGGTTGTTTTAACATTCCTTATTTTTATTTATTTCTTAATTACTGAAAAAGCAAAAATCACGACAGATTTTTTTATTGAAGTTAAACATTTTTTTTAAATGTCCAAAAGTTTCCAAAATTTTCAAAATTTTTTAAACTTCTTAACAAAATTTCAAAAAATTATCAATATTCCCAAAAGTTTCCAAAATTTTTAACAATTTCCAAACTTTTCTAGAAAATTTGAAACTTTCAAAAAGTTTTCAAAATTGTTCAAAATTTTCAAAACAGTCCAAATTTTTTAAAAATGTTTATAATTTCCAAACTTTTTCAAAAAATTTAAAAAATTTAAAAAATTTCAAAAATTCTTCAAAATTTACAAAATATTCCAACTTTTTTTAAATTTCCAAAAATTTTAATAATTTAAAAGATCTTTAAACTTTCCAAATTTTCAAAAAGTTTCCAAAATTTCCAAAGTTTTTTCAAACTTTCAACAAAATTTCAAAAAATTATCAATAATTCCAAAAATTTTAAACTTTTTTCAAATATAAAAAAATTTCATTAATTTTAAAAATTTTCAAACTTTAAAAAAATATTAAAGTTTTCTCAAAATTTTAATAATTTCTAAACATTAAAAAAAATGTTTAATTTAAAAAAATTTCGAAAATTGTTAAAAATTTCAAAAATTTTCCAAATATTTTAATAATTTCCAAACTTTAAATAAAATTTTGAAACTTTAAAAAAATTTCCAAAATTGTTCAAAATATATTTAAAATTTTTAGAATATTCAAAATTTTCAAAAATTTGAATAATTTTTAAACTTTTGAAACAAATTTGAAATTTGTAAAAAAATTTCAAATTCCAAAATATTTAAATTCTTTTAAAATTTTTCAAAAATTTTAATAATTTAAAAGGTATTTAAATTTAAAAAATATTTAAAAATTTCAACATTTCTTCAAACTTTTTAACAAAATTTCAATGAATTATCAATATTTTCAAAGTTTTTCAAAATTTCAAAAATTTCCCAAAAATTTTAATAATTTCCAAACTTTTTCAAAAATGTTAAAACTTTCGAAAATTCCCAAAATTGTTTAAAATTTTCAAAATAATTTAAATTTTCAAAAAATTTCATAATTTCTAAATTTAAAAAAAAATTTGAAACTCAAAAAATTTTCAGAATTGTTAAAAATATTTAAAATTTCCAAAATATTCACAATTTTCTAAAAATTCTTAATAATTTCCAAACTTCTGAATAAAATTCGAAACTCAAAAAATTTCCAAAATTGTTAAAAATATTCAAAATTTCCAAAATATTTAACATTTTCTAAAAATTTTAATAATTTCCAAGCTTTTGAAAAAATTTGAAACTTTTAAGAAATTTCCAAAATTGATCAAAAATTCCAATATTTTCAAACTTTTTTAAAATTTCCAAAAATTTTAATAATTTGAAAGATATTTAAACTTTAAAAAATGTGAAAAATTTTTAAAGTTTTTCAAACTTTTCAACAAAATTTCAATAAATTATCGATATTTCCAAAGTTGCGATCTTCCATCTGCCTTCAGAGCGATAGAGGAGAAGAATTTCTGGGTGCAGGTTTTCAAAATTTTTTGTCAAAACGAGGGATAAAGTTTTGTGCCATCCGTGATCCAAATGTTAAGGCTGCTGTAGTGGAGCGATTTAATCGCACACTAAAAGAACGTATGTGGCGCTATTTCACTCGTAGTAATATTCATCGTTACATTTTTAAAAAATTTTCCGAAAATTTTAATAATTTTCAAATTTGTTGAAAAATGTTGAAACTTTCTAAAATTTCCAAAATAATCAAAATTTTTTCCAAAAATTTGAATAGTTTTTTAACTTTTAAAGAAAATTTAAGACTAAAAAAAAATTTTTTAATTGTTCGCAATTTTTAAAATATTCAAAATTTGCAAAATATTCAAAATTTTCAAAAAATTGTAAGTTTCCAAACTTTTTCAAAAATTTTGAAACTCACAAATTTCCAAAATTGTTAAAAATTTTAATAATTTCCAAACTTTTAAAAAAAATTTTAAACTTTCAAGAAATTTCCAAAATTGATCAAAAATTCTACAATATTCAAACTTTTTTAAAATTGTTGAAAAATTTAATAATTAAAAAGATATTTAAACTTTTAAAAATTTCAAAAATTTCAAAAATTTCAAAAATTTCAAAAGTTTTTCAAACTTTTTAACAACATTTCAATAAATTATCAATGTTTTTTAAAGTATTTCGAAAGTTTAAAAAATTTTCCAAAAATTTTAATCATTTTCAAACTTTTAAAAAAATCTTGAAACTTTCAAAAATTTCCAAAATTGTTAAAAATTTTTAAAATAACCAAAATTTTCCAAAAATTGTAATAATTTCCAAACATTTAAAAAAAATGTAAAACTTACGAAAAATTTCTAAAATTGTTTGAAATTTCCAAAATATTTAAAATTTTCAAAATATTTACAATTTTTCAAAAACTTGGATAATTTTCAAACTGTTCAGAAAAATTTGAAACTTTTAAAAAATTTCCAAAATTGTTCAAAATTTCCAAATATTAAACTCTAAGAAATTTCAGAATTTCTCAAAGTTTTCAACAAAATTTCCAGAAATTATTGATATTTTTTTAAGTTTTTAAAATTTTCAAAAATTTGCCAAAATTTTTAATAATTTCCAAACTTTTTAAAAAAAATTGCAACTTTCCAACAGCTGCCAAACTTTTTTAAAATTTCTAAAATACTTAAAAATTTTCAAAAATTATAATGATTTCCAAACTTGTTTAAAAAAATTTTAAACTTTAAAAAAATTTTTATAATTTTTTAAAATTTCAAAAGATTTTAATAATTGATAAGCTTTTCAAACTTTAAAAATTTCCAAAAGTTTTCAAAATTTCTAAAATTTTTTAAACTTCAACTAAATAAAAAAAATTACCAAATTTCTAAAAGCTTTCAAAATTTCCAAAAATTTTGAAAAAAAAATTTCCCAAACTTTTTAGAAAAACTTGAAACTTACAAAAAATTTCTAAAATTGTTTGAAATTTCCAAAATATTTGAAATTTTTAAAATATTTACAATTTTTTAAAAATTTAGACAATTTTCAAACTGTTCAGAAAAATTTGAAACTTTTAAAAAAATTTTCAGAATTGTTCAAAATTTCCAAAATATCAAAGTTTGAAAAATTTTCAAAATTTTTTCAACTTATCAACAAAATTTCAAAAAATTATTAATATTTCTAAAAGTTTTTAAAATTCCTAGAAATTTTAATAATTTCCATTTTTTCAAAAAATTTGAAACTTTCAAAAAATTCCAAAATTTCTATAATATTCAAAAATTTCCAAAAATTATAATAATTGCCAAACATCTTTAAAAAATTTGAAATTTTAAAAAAGTTTCAATTTTTTTTAAATTTCCAAAAATTTTAATAATTCAAAAGACTTTTAACTTAAAAAAATTTCCAGAGTTTCTAAAATTTCCAAAATTTTTCAAACTGTTCAACAAAATTTCAAAAAATTGTCAATATTTACAAAAATTTCTAAAGTTTCTAAAAATTCCACAAAAATTTTAATGATTTCCAAGCTTTTTAAAAGAATTTGAAACTTTAAAAAAAAATTGAAAATTGTTTAAAATTTTCAAAATATGATATCAGGTTTCTATACAAAATTAAAATGATTTTTGTTTTGAAAAATGAGTGTAGAAGATTTTAAATCAAAATGTTTTTGTTTAGTGAAATTAAAAAATATACATAAATAGAGTGAATTCAAGCCATATGTAGAAGAATTAAAGTAAAAAAGTCGAAAATAATGTTATGTAATATGTGAACGCGCCCTTACAAAAAAAGGAAGTTTATTTCTAAGATAGAAATAAATTTTCATATTAATTTCTAAAGATGAAGTAAATTCTCACATTGTTTTGTAAGTGGAAGGAAGTATTTACACCCTCTTTAACTAAGTACAAATGAATTTTGGAATTGAATGTCTTTAATATTTCATATTGTTAAATTATTATTATCTGGACTGCAAAGGATCCGACATTGTTACAATGCGATGAAAAAATGTTAACAAACTTGCATCAATATAAAATGTATGTGTGGCGAGAGTTAGCTTGTTCTTTGCTAGGTGTTTCTGAGAAAAAAATTAATTTCTAAAAAAATAATTTTATAAATAATTATAATTTAATTTCATAATTTTCGGCGTAACTCTAATTTTGAGTTTGGAATATAAGTATTATGTCAAAATAAAACCTAATATACAAATTTTTAAATAATTACTCTTTCTTAATTCTTGGTCAAATTATTTATAATAATAGATAATAACTATTACATTTGATTGATTAATAATTTTAATTAAAATTATGTAATTGTTAATCTAAATTAAAATTAATGGATGCAAATCAAATTTTGAATAATGGCGGTCTTTTTCAAATGAGAGGGAATCGATGGAATCGATTTTTTTCGTTGATTCTTCGACTCCCGAAATCGACATTTCTTAAGGAATCAAAGAATCGAGAATCGATTCTCGCCGTCGATTCCGAAACCCTAGAACTAATCTAAACGCTCAACTCATCAGCTGACGATATGATGGCATTTGCTATTCGTTGCGCCCTGTCACCCCTGATTGGTCGCGAGAACTCTAATTAAACTCTCAACCAATCAGGCACCCTCTACTGTTGGATCACGCGTCCAGTACCTTCAGATTGGTTGTGATAATTTTGTCCACCAATTAGAAATTAGCGGTTCTTTTGACTTACGTGCATGGAATACAGGAGACACACACTTGCTTTTAAAATACGCTTGATGGTCAACGTTCCCACACACTCTGACATTTCCAGAAAAGAACAATCACAGAATATTTTTTATTAGACTTTCGTGGTCAAAAATTACTTGAAAATGAATGTAGGAAAAGTCCCCAAGCAGGATAGGTCGTTCTGTGCGAATTTTAAAGTGATTTTTCAACCCAATAATTTGAGCAAAACCCATTTTAAATTTTTTATTCAATGTGTATTTTGTTGCTTAAATGCTTAGTGGATGTTAAAACAGCCCTCAAAATGAACTAAGTTTCTTGTAAATTGATTTTCAACCCCACTAGAGTAATAAAAAAATCTTCTTTAGTTCATAAGTGCAAAAATTTTGATTTTATTTTCGATTAGACATTTTGACAAAAAGCCATTTTCTATACACTTGGTTCGGGTTCTTTTATAGATAAAATCAACTTGTTGATAAAATTCATTAAACAAAATACCATTAATAAATCAGGGTATTTTAGTCACAATCCAAGGTAATTTTCCTGTTCTCTTGAAACACAAGTAATCGTAAAGAAGTTTTCCAAGAACTAGAAATATCAAAACAGCAAGGGTAGCATTAAGAATGTCCAAAGGTTGTAACCAGTAATCTTCTTCAGAAGAAATACAAATTTCCGTCCTAGTCAATTCTCGAATCTGAGAAAGGAAAAAAATGAGTCAAATTAGGTGCCGCGTGCCTACAAAAAAGGGTTTCATAGACAATTAAGACGGTACTTAAGTCCTTCAAACCTTCTACCATAATATCCTTCACCT
>JAUELO010048029.1:0-10162 GCA_032357855.1 Amphibolips quercusostensackenii | reverse complement strand
CATTGATTCCTAGGATCGTTGATCAACCTGGCCACGCATTAGTATTCAGGGGATCTCTGATGGGAGAAATTGAGTTATGTGGGGTATTTTCTTCATTGCTGTTTCCAGATCACACTGAAGGGCAACCTGCTGATTCTGAGTGAAGAAAATAGCCAATAATTCCTAGGATCGTTGATCAATTTGGCCACGCTTTGGTATCCAGGGGATCTCCGATAGGAGAAATTGAGGTATATGAGGTATTTCCTTCGTCGCTAATCCCAGTTCGCAACAAAAGGGCAACCTGCTAAATCTCAACAAAGAAAATGAATGTCAGTTAATTCCCAGGATCGTGGATCAACTTGGCCACACAAGGGCATCCTAGGGATCTCCGATAGGGGGAATTACCTCTGCAAAGTTGTTTCTTTCGTTGGTAATTCCGGGTCGCACTGGAGAGCAACCTGCTGATTTTCAACGAAGGAAAGATTTTAGTTAATTTCCCGAAACGTGGTTCAACTTGGCCACACTAAGGCATCTAAGAGATCTTCGATGAAAAGAATTAATTTTGCATGGGTATTTCTTTCGTTGGTGATCTCAGGTCGCATTGAAGCGCAACCTACTAGTTCTCAACAAAGGAAAATGCCGGCTAATTCCCAGGATTGTGGATTACCTTGGCCACACTAGGGCATCCAATAGATCACCGATGAGAGGAATTAACTCTTTCAGGGTGCTTTTTTCGTTGGTTTTCCCTGGTCGCACTGGAGGGCAAACTGCTGATTTCCAACGGAAAAAAATGTCATTTAATTACCCGGACTGTCAAACAACTTGGCCAAAATAGGGCATCAAAGAGATCTCCGATGGAAGGAGTTAATGCTGCATAGATATTTTCTTTGTTGGTGATTTCGGGTCGCACTATAGGGCAATCTGCTGATTCATAACGAAGGAAAATGTCAGCTCATTTTCAGGAGCGTGGATCAACTTGGCCACACTATGCCATCCAAGGGATCCTCGATAGGAGGAATTAATGTATGTAGGGTATCCTTTTTGTTGGTAATCCCGGGTCACACTCAGGGGCAAACTGTTATTCTCAACGAAAGAGATGAGTAACAAAGCAAGAAATAAACGAGCAAGGGGACTATCACATCAACTCTTCAAGTTTCAATACATGTTTAAAAAGTGACATTCCCTAAGTACAGGGAAGCGAATTCTTACAACTAAGAGTTAGTAATAGGATGGGGAAAATAATGAATAAAACAATTTTTATTCAGTGTACACTTGACCCCTGAAAAGGAGTTGATGACTCGAGGGGGGGGGGGGGATGTGGAGCGTTTAGTGAAAATAATGAGCTTAGTTGCCCGTACCAGGTAATCCAATTCTCTTCGGTGCCCTTAGGTTCGCAACAGGCCTGGGATAGGATGCGCTTGCTAAGGCAGGTAGGTGACTGCTACTAATGCTCGATGACTTGGAGTAAATTTTAACGGCGTGGCATCGACCTCATACGCTGAGCGTTTGCTGGTCGACTGGTGGTTTCTGGCCTAAGGACACTCACTTGTATGAGTTTGCCTGCTAGTGCATGCGCACTAGTCGGGCAGGTTGTGGTGGGGGCGTCTGGCTGACGTCTTTTCGCAAGTGAGTTCGTCCCCACCCGGGATATTTTTATGAAAGTGAGGAGCGGATGTGGATTGGCTGACACGATGGCAAGAACGCGTTTTACGAATTTTTTTTTGTTCTCTCCATTCGCCTCGATTCATCTACTTTATTGAAACCATTCGTTTGATACAAGTATACACTTCACAGCTAATACATGGCTTTTAGGCGCGTTTGCTGTCGTTTGAGGTGGACACCGAAAGGAAATAAATGTATAAAAACTAAGCATTGGTCTGGAGGAAGAAATTGACTCAAGTTTGCTGGCGTCATATGAATAAAATGTTCTTTTATTCTACATGTATTAAAGAAACAATTGGTTAAAAAAATTAATAAAAAAAATATAATAGCAAAATATCACAAATAAATATCTTTGGCGACATCATTTGGGGAAATTTAGGAGAAAAATCAATTTTTTGGGGCCTTTGAATGTCCTCACTAAACATTTGTTTATATAAGTTGTTTATTTAATCTATAAAACATGTCAGATGATAATTTTCTTTCTTTGAACATCACTGGCGACATAATTTGAAATAAATTTGGAGAAAAAAACGACTTCTTTCTGACTTCAAATGTCCACACTGGGCATATGTTTATAAAATTTGTTTATAAAATCATAGAAGAATATCAGATAACAAATTTTTATTATCGAGAACTATTTCCACAAAAAAGGAAGTGTTTTCAATGCAATAATTGACTTTGCTAATCTAGAATCTATAGTGTAGAATATTTGTTAAGTTAATCTGCTTATAGCAATTAACCTATCAATGTCATGAATTTTTTTGCTTTTAACTACCCCTGTACATAAAGCCTGGCAATGCTGATCATAGAAAACATTTTTAAAGCAGATAAACAAAGAAAAAACGAAACAATCATTTTTTTTTCTTTCTTTGCATTAACATAAAAGTTTAACCAAAAAAATTTCAGAAATCAGGCCACAACACAAGTCTCTTCAAGTTTTAATGCTTAATTTTTCTAAAAAAGAAAAATCTGCAATCGGATAAGAATTTCCAGCTACAAGTTATTTGATAGCTCGTTTTTTGATTTCATTCCACTGTGCAGTGCAAGCGTGCCCGATACAGTAGATACAGCGGCCGTCATATTACTGCCGTTTAATTAAACAATATTAAAAAAATTGCTCTAGACATATTAAACACAAATTGATTGTTATCTCAATAATCAAAGTAAAATTTGTGACAAAAGCAGTTATAACCTCTCACTTTCTACTAAACTATATAGAATGTGCCTTTTTGCACCGTATGTAAAGGTACAAGACATAATTAATTTTAATATACCTAGAACGTTCATAGGAACAAATCACGATAAAAAAATTTTAAAAAAATACTTCATCTATCAAAATCTGACATTTTATAAAATTGACTGCTTCAAGTAATTAAAAATATGCTGTAAATGCTTAGTTTCTGCCAAACACACATCATCTTTTTTTGCGAAAACTGTTTCATTTATAATTAATCTTCTTACACATAGTTTGAAACAAAAATTGTATCACATAATTATTTGAAAGAAGAAAGTTGTTTTATGTGAAAATTAAATATGAAAATCAACAAAAACAAGCCTTATTTGTAATTGCGCCATGCCTCGCACCGGTAAAATACCATACTCTTCCTTTTCTCTTTAAAATTCGAAGCTTTGGTATTTTTTTTCTTTTTTAAGAAAAAATATCTTTGTGGTAGAGAAACTAAAAATTGCAGGATTTTGAAACTATACAAGTTTGATTCTAAATTAATTACCCTGTGAAATCCGCATAATTTTTTTTCCTAAAATAACAACTTGGAATTTTGATTTTGACTCCGAAGTTAGGTATAATAGGTTGTGTGGAATGTGTATGTGTCTATTTTCACTCTCATTAAAGTGATCACTTCTTAAGACATATGAAATTTTACAAAATTGCCTTCTGTTACTAAACTTTTTACAATTATAAATAAAATGTTTATATTGCGTTTTCACTATTTGTAATCAATTTCCAACATCATGAATTCCCCAATCTTTTTTGCCTCTTTACAGAAATATCATCAGGTATGCCGCCCAAAACAAGGGACTTTCTGGCAAATTTTCAGACCAGTAGCGAACCTGCGAATCATCAAGGTAGCTATATAAAAAATTGATAATGGTAAAAAAAATGCTAATAAATAAATAGTTTTCACGTTAACATTTTTAAACTTTCAATGATTTCTTTAACCAGCGCTTGCAGAGCGTCAGTTTGTCCGCCCTTATTTTTTGGAGTGTTTTTTTGGTTCTACGTGTTTTTTTTCATTTATCAAAAGGCAGTAAGCGCAGAAACATCTTGCATACAATTTAACATATGAATATATTTGAAAACTGCATGCAATAAAAAAAGTAAAAACAAAATTTTCTTTTAAACTGTCATCTGTCGTCTTATTATCTCGATACAGCATACCTGGAGGGAAAACTATCTAGTGGCCCAATTTTTCAAATGGCAAACGTTAATCTTAAATGGCGGCTAATTTGCCGCCCAGACGAGTGCTGAAAAGTTAAAGCACACGTGTAAAATAAAAGAAGGATCATAGCTGTTTTAGCAAGCGCCTGCTAATATTTGAGGTTCGTTCTGTTAGGACTATCACAACGGAATTTACCGATTTTATTCACGTCATAATTAAGGGCAATTCTTGGGCTTACAAATCACTGAAAAATTATTTCACGAAATCAACCCTAACACTGACAAAACTACTCACAAAGAGAAAGTGATGGAATAAGTATGAGAAAACAGATATCATACTTCTAAGCTCGTGTTTAGCTCACTAAAAATAACATTATTAATTGTCTAAAAACAAAACATAACACTTATACCTGACCCTAATTGAAACATATATATTTTAGTCGATATCGTTATCTTCGCAATAATATTCAACAACCCCAGTAACAACCCATGGCACATTTAACAACCCACTCTGAGCTTTCTTCAACTAAACCACAAAAAGATTGCGAATCAAAAGTAATTACCGCATTCACTTTTTCAAGACTCTATTAGGTATTGACACCACTGCAGAAATATACAGTAACGCCCGAAAAGCAAACCTCAGCACATAAAAGAATCGCCTTTAACTAGAACAGCTATACAAATTTTCAGTAAAAAAGAATGACCTCAGACCTCTTTTCAAGTCCAGTTAATATCGCTGTCGCCACATTAATGTGCGAAAACCCCAAATCATAACTTTTAGCGCATTTAAAAAAACTCGTCTCAGCTAACTTCAACTGAAACTGCGAAAATTCAAAAATTTAAAAAAATCAACCCAGGCACGCTTCCAAGTTCAGCATCCCTTGATAACTAACTCTAGCACATTAAACTTTTGTTCCTTTAACATCCTTTAATCAAAACCGTCCAGAAAACTTTCAAACTAAATACACACTTAAGTCTTGAAAAGAGTTTGTGGTGACTATTTTAATTTTGAATTTGCTGGCAGTTTTAGTTGCAGGCCCCTGAGAGGTGGTGCGTTCAGTATGCTGTGGCTTGTTCTTTAGAGTTTCTGAATATTACAGCGGAGATGGAAATGTTAACTAGAGCCTTGCGAATGTGTTTAAGAACATTAGTTCTTATTTGAAATTGATTGGCAGTTTTAGTTGAGAGCAGCTGAGACGAGGCTCGTTAAATATGCCAGGGGTATATCTTAGGGGGGTTTTGAGTATTACTGCAGCGATGACGGTATTAGCTAGAAATTCATGACAGCATTTGTTGTGATTACTTTTAATTAAAAATTTTTTTTTGGTTTTAGTTGAAGGCATCTAAGGATATGACTAAATATCACTGCGGCGATAACGATATCAAGTAAAGTCTTAGGCAAGTGTTTGTGGTGATTAGTTTTAATTTTTAATTTGTTCCCAGTTTCAATTGTAGGCATCTGCGACAGGGAGCGTTCAGCTTGCTACGGCTAGCTCTTCGGGTTCGCTGAATATCACAGCGGCGATAGGAATTTTAACGAGAGCCCTGGGAATGTATTCGGAATTATTAGTTTTGATTTGAAATTTGTTGGAAATTTAATGTAGAGGCAGCTGAGACGGGCTACGTTGAATGTGCTAGAGGTAGTTCTTGCGAACTGCTTAATATCAATGCGGCAATAGAAATATTAAATTGAGTTTCGGGAAAGCGAATAGGGTAATTACTTTTGATAACAAATTTTTTAAGCGGTTCTCCGTCAACGGCTAGGGGTAATTATTGTTGGTTGTGAAAAATCCGTTTAGCGGTTAATATTATTGCGTTCGATAAATTTACTAGAGGTTGTTTTTAAGTTAGTTTGATATTACTGTAAAGACGAGGTCTTATTAACCAGGGTCTTGGGAAGGTGTCTAGACTGACTTTTCTTAATTTAAAATTTGTTTAGCTGTTTCAGTTATAGGTCATAGATTTTTTCTGCGCATATACGCGCCATTACTAGTTAACTGGTTAGGAAAGCGATCATGGTGATTATTTTTAATTAAAAATTTTTTTGTGGTTTTTGTTGAAGGCAGTTGAGACAGGCTTTGCTAATTGTGCTGGGTTTAGTAGTTGAAGGTTAGTAAATATCAATGCGACGATGGCGATATAAGCGAGAATCTTAGAAAGCTCTCCAGGCTGATTATTCTTCATTTAAAATTGTTTTGTCGGTTCTAGTTAAAGGCGCCTGAGACCTGTTTTGCTAAATGTTCGAAGGCTAGTTTTTTGGTGTTGCTGTATATCGTTACGGTGATAGCAATAACAAGTAGAATTTTAAGATAATGTCTGGAGTTATTTTTTTTAATTTGAAATTGGTTTCTCTACTTAAAATTCAACGCAACTACAATGGGGTTTGATAAATGTACTAGAAGTTGATTTTTAGGGTTATTGAATATTACTGTCTGGATGATCACATTAAATAAAGTCTTATGATGGTGTCTGCGTTCAATGTTCTTAATTAGAAATTTTTTTGCTGTTTCACTCAAGTTGGGACAGGGTTCATTTAATATAATAATGTTAGTTCATAAGGGCTGCTAAATATTGCTGCAGAGATTGTAGTTGAAAGCAGCTCAGACGGGGTTTGCTAAATGAGCTAGGTGTAGCTCTGATGGGTGCTTCAGCATCACTGTGATAAAAATGATAGGAAAAAGAGTTATAAGAAGGTGTTTGGGCAAATTATTCCAAATTAGAATGTTTTATGGCTGTTATAGATGAAGGCATCATGAACATAATGAGTATTAATATTCACAAAGTTTTAGCAATATTCCAAATTTTGGGAATATTTCCTATACAAAGTTTGGGAAAATTTCCAAAATTTTAGTTATTATTACACTAATTTTTGGTTAATATACAAGATCAATGTTCAGGCAATTTTCCCTACTAAACATTGGTGAAAATCCCACAAGACGTGTGGAAATTAGCGTCAACACAATTTTTGGGACAATTCCCTAAGAAAATTTTTATGGTGTTTAACTTAAATAAGATACGTCACTTTTTACGTTTAACCATTGAGTGCTTAGCTACAATAAACGAAAAGGGCACGCTACACAATTCCCTATACTGAGTACTCAATTCACTTAGAATGACATGTTTATCCAGTCACTTGCATCATCTTAAAGATCTTTGAATTTGCACTTTTTAATGTAATACCTCTCTCTTCGAAAGGAGAATAAATTAAGTTGTGTTCTTTTTGTTGACTCAACATTATTATTATTCAATAGGTTTTTGTGAATGGAAAACTTTTGCGCAAATGCTTCTGAATATCAATAACTAACAATAATGCCGGCGTTGTGCGTTTAAGAAACACGCATTTACTAATAATTATAAAAAGTGAAATTCCGCCAAAATGCATGAAAAAGTCCTTGCAATTTTTGCGAAAGTCATAAAAACTTTTAGGGAAGTTTATACCAGTTACCTTATTTCTGAAACGTTTGATCAAAAATATAAAAGAATGAAATTTATCTTTTTATTTCTTTTAACATATATTCAGGTTGTCTACCTGACCAGAAAATTTTTATATGACCGGAAACTTTTCACCGAGGAAAAATCGGGAATTTGATTCAGTATCAGGAATTTTTTTTCCAATGTACTAACTAGCATGCAAATTTATAGCGGTTTTTTGTCGTTTATTACTCTCGATCTAAGTCTAAACAGGGCATTTATGATAAAATCACAACTTTCACTTGGAATAGGGAATTTTTTGTTAGAATTACAATTATGACTTTGAACAGTAAATATCTTGAAAGAATGATAATTCTGCGTATGAATAAAGAATTTCAGTGAATAGCTATTATTGTGAAAATTTAGAGGGGCTTTCCAAAAAAATTAATTTCAAACTTATGAAAGCACTGATCGGGATAATGCATAATTAATTTTATAACTAGATCTATAAACTAAATAGAATCGACCTCAGAATTCGTGTGAGGTCAGGTATAAGATAAGGTGTCAGATTAATACATATTTATAAACATTGAGTGATTACAGGCTTTGTGTACAATATAGCAAAAATAAAAATGAAAAATCTGTGTCTATAAGACATGAAAATTCAAAAAAGTTCATAAAAAAAAGAAAATTATGAATTTCATTCCATAGACGGTCACCTTTTACAATAAATGACCTTCAAAGCTTACATGTTATGTGTAAATGAATCTTATGAACAGGTTTTTGTTTTCGACGCTTATACTATACTGGAAGGTCTCTGGCTACAAATCGTATGAAGTTGAATAGATACTCAGGAGCTTCATTCTGAAAAAGAGTGTACAGCAATTCATTTATAAGAAATCGTCTTTTTTGGCAACATTAAGCACACTAGTTTCATGCCGGTATGGACTTATGCGTTCGTATATAAGCAAATTGTAGATAAAACGTACATTGACATTTAATGCACACTAGAATTTTGAATTAAAATCGTAAATCAAATCGTCACATACTAACCAACCGTAGTTAAAGTGGGTCAAAATAAGACTTTTAACCAAAAGTATCCTAGTAGAGGTAGGCAAAGTGTCCTCATTCCTATATAGCTGTTATAGTATTTTGTATATTTTTTTCGAGATACTCTGTACCCGTTCTTTTGAGAACAACTGACGTTCATGGAAATTTTCTAGATCTTTAATGACTTCCAAGAAACGGATAGTAAATCTCTTGATATAAAAGGGCTGAAATCTTCTTTCAAAAGCAGGAACCGAATTTTCAAGAGAATATTTTAATTTTTAGCCAAAGAGACAAATTTCCAACTATTATGATGAATCTTCAATCATGAAATGAATCCATAACATAACAGTGTCATATTTTAAACAAAAAATATTTATTTTCAACTATAAAGATGAATTTTCAAACAAAAAGTCAATTTTCTGCCAATGTGGACCATTTCTTAATGAAATACAAAGAATTTTTAAAAAATACTTCAATTTTGAAGTAAAAGAAATATATTTTTAATATTTGGGTGGATAAAAAAACTTGCGTAAAATTCCGGAGAAAATTATCTCTTTAGGAATACAGAATAAAAGTTTCAGAAATAATAATAAACTCTAAACAAGCAAAGTTACAGAATTTTGATTTCTAAATGCAATGACTTTGATTCTTGGAATTGGTCTCGACGCATTTAAAACAATTAATTTGTCCATACTTCAATCAAGTCTTAAGGTTTGTTTAAATTGAAGAATTGTTATTGAATTCAGAATAATATCATTGAATTTGAAAATATATTTATTTGATTTATCAGGAGAAGAATTTGGCCTCCAAAATCTCATCCCGATAAGTAGCTACTGTCAAAAGTGATTTTTACGAAAAAAATAAGGTGCGTAATCTCTACAAAAGAAAACGTATTTCCATGCGAGCAGAGAATAATTCTGGCATGAATAAGCCTGAATCTTACTATTTTAATAACACGTGATCGACACCCAAATTTTCAATTTAATTTCACAAACCAATTGGCTAACCACGCCTGCCTCTGAAGGGTTGTGAACTCAAAGGGATCAAACACTTCACCTTGAAAAACCCCTTCGCGACATTTTGGCTCGAGATACGAAAGGAAGTAAGATTACTACTTGAATCAATTTTGTTTTGAATTGTTTAAATTTATACGCGAGAGATTCGGACCACGAAAACAGCACTATAAAATCAACCGCACACAACATGGGGTCGCAGGAAAAATCTAACCTAAAAAACTTTCAATTGTACCAATAGTCAAGAGCATTTTTATTCTATAGAAGTAGGCGAACAAACACACCAGACGACCAATAAAATTTCACGAAGACGCGCACAGAGAGCACTTACATGTCATGGAAAATCACTTTCGACGTAGTAATTTGCCAAAATCAAAGTTTACATACCTTCCTACCCGATATGAATTGCGCTTTATCGAAGTCCAATTTTATACTGCAATCGGACATTTGATCACAATTTCATTGATTTCGAATTAGGTTCTAAGCACAATTGTGCTAAGCAAGGTGAAGAGCGAGAGTAACAGGTCGCCATGCAATGTCGATCCTCCCGGAAGGTGTCATAATTCTTCTTTGACCCAGTCGACCAATGACAGCGTAAGATTTATGCTTATACTGTGAATTCGTCGTGTACGGACCCGCAGAAAATCCA
>JAUELO010047983.1:0-10163 GCA_032357855.1 Amphibolips quercusostensackenii | reverse complement strand
ATATCGGAATGGTCGACCCCTCGTTGAGTCGTTAAAATTCGTAGAAATCCCTTGAAATAAAATTTAATTTCTTTTGTAAAGTATAAATTAATTAAAATCTCTTGAACATAAATTAAATTAAACTCATTCATTAAAGTTCACTTGAAAAAACGGAAAATCCCTACAAATCTTCGAAATCACTTAAAATACTTGGAAATTTGATAAAATCCTCAAATCTGATAAAATTTTTTGAAATACCTTAAAATCCCTTGAAATCTTTGGAATCGCTAGAAATTTCTTGAAATTTAATTTAATTTATTTTCCAAAATTCACCAGAAATATTTTGAAATATTTTGAAATCCTATAAAATTCTTTGACATCCCCTTACACCCTTGAAATTCGTGAAAATATTTTCAATCTCTTAAAAACCAATGAAATTTTTTCAAATTTGTTGAAATATTTAGAAATTCCATAAATCCCTTTTAAAAACCTCAAAATCAGTAAAAGTCCCTCGAAAGCTATTAAAATCCTTTAGAACTTCTAAAACCTCCTGATATGTTTAAAATTCTTAAAAATCCTCTGAAGTTGTTATGGAATCTGACAAAACCGCTTAAAATCCATGGAAATTTTCGGGAACTGAAACTAAATTAAACTAATGCATTATAATTATTTCACAAAGCGTTTAAATCTGTATGAATCTTCGAAATCCTTAAAAATTGTGAAACTTTTTGGCATTCCTTAAAACTTCTTTAAATCTTTGAAATCGTTAGGCAGCTCTTTAAATGTAATTTAATTTCCAAAGGTAAATAGAAATAACTTGAAATCTTTGGAAATCCTATAAAATTCTTTGAACTCCATTGAAATCTCTTGAAATTTTTTTAATCTATTTAAATCCTTTGGAATGCCTTAAAATCCTCGGAAATGTTTGCAAACCTTCAAATTTCTCTAAACTCTATCGAAATGTTTCAAAATTTAAAATCAGTGGAAGTCCCACGAAAGTTTCCATCAAATCTTTCAATATTTTAACATTTTTAATTTCTATACCGATTTTCTTATAATGATTTTCTATAATGATTTGCCAAAAATCTAGAAAAACTGATAAGAAAGTTTTTATGGGGAAATCATTATAAACCCATACTGAATTTCCTATCATATTTTTTTGTAAGGGGGATTTACATGGTATTTCAAAAGAGTAGAATATCAAGTTGAAAGACTTGATGCACAATTTTTCGTTGAGAGGATTTGTAATTAAACAATTTTGAATTAAATGCCTTCAGAATAAATTCAAAACATTGACTAAAAATTAAATTATTTTTTATTTAAAAATGTTTAAAAAATTGAATACTATTTCAATTTCAACTTAAAAACAAACGAAATTCGAATTGAAAAGTTTAAAATTGTGCTATTTCAAACATTGGGATCATATACAGCTATCTTGTTTTTTATTTTTAATGTTTAATGTAATATCCTAAAATTGTCTGATTTTCAGTTAAAAATTTAAGAAAATTAATATTTAAAAATTGAAAAATATCAAATTGAATGTCTTGGTAGTTGCAGAAGTTTCGGTTTAAAGGATTTGTAACTAAACAATTACTTACTGATTAAAGCAACAAATTGTTATACTATATTATTTAAAAGTTGGCTTCATAATGCATTTTTAAATTGTTGATATTTTTAATGCTAAGAAATAAAAATCCAGAGTTGTGAACGTGCTCTTCGCGTGGGTGCATTCAGCTGGTTAAAAAAAAGTTGACTTTAGAGTAGAGGGCTTGCCCGGAAAATCCCATAATATTTACATGGGACAATTTTTGTGTTCGGAAAAATGAGATTCACGTTTCTAAGTTTAAACTAAGCTTGTAAAAGAATATTATTGGAATTTGTTGAGGAGTCTCCAACAAATAATTTCCGCTGAATTACTTTGAATTTTTACGCCCCCCTCCCCCTCTCATGGGGACCCAGAATGCCCAAAAAAGCTGAAATTTACAATTTTGCTCAAAATTGACACATATGAACTCTGTTTTTTTTTTGCAATAAATTATTTTATTCGACAAGTGAAATGTTTTTAATCGTATTAAAACTAATTTTTAACTGTTTAAATAATTTTTTCTCTACTTAAATTTAATCAGATAATTAGTCATTTATAGAAAAACTGATCTTTGATTCAACAATTTACTAACTGTCGTTACTGGTTTTCATTCTTAATTATTTTAATGCTTTAAATTTTTAAGTCTTTTTAATAAACAAAAGATGCGTACAGAAATATGGAAAATTAGAATAATAAGTAACTTTAGAATTTCAGCAATTTTTTTTGCTTAGGGGCGAAACATTTTTAATTTAGAATTTTAGGATTCTAGGAAAATGTGCAAACTTGCAGGAACATAGAGTTGGTTAATAATTTTGATAAAAAGTACACCTTTTCTTTATAATTGAAAAATATGCAGGGTGTCCAGCGACTTTGAAAACCTTGAACACCTGTAAATCTCCTTGAAGTTTTCACGAGAACTTTGAATTTGATTTTTGTTTTGTTTTTAAAACAGTTATTTCATTGAAATGCGAAGAGTAATTTAAATCTTTCATTCTATTATGAAATAAACATCTCGCTTGGAAAAAAACTTGATGCTGAAAAGTTTTTTATTTCATATTGTGAATAATTCTATAAGTTTTTAATCTTTTCTCTGGGTATATAGAATTTTAAAGTGTACATTTTTTTGCGATACTTAACTAATAAATTATAAAAATTATTAGTGAAAAATTTCGATGTTAATTCAGTTTCAGAATTAGAATGAGCCATGGCCATACAACGGATTTTTTTATGTGTTGACCACTCGCGTTTTGAGTGTACACCAGATTTCAAAAGGTCACAAAATATTTTTAAAGATTTCATACTATTTCAAATATTTTAAATTATTTAAAAGGATTTTGAATATTTCACAAACATTTCACGGATTTCAAAGATTTGAAAAAGGCGTGCACACCAGATTGTAAAGATTTCACAACAATCTCACAAAGATTTTGAAACTTTCAAGAGATTTAAGGGATTTTAAAGATTTGAAAAAGGGAACAGTACCAGATTTAAAAGATTTTAAACATTTTAAGGATTTGAAACGATTTCTTAAGGTTTTAAAACATTTCAGAAGGTTTCAAAAGATTTCATAAAGATTTAAAATAATTCAATGTTTGCAACGAATAAAAAAGATTTCACAAACAAAGATTTAATAAAGATTTCACAAAGATTCCAAGGATTCCTAAGATTCAAAAAGTTGTGTACACTATATTTAAAAGATTACACAAAAGTTTCCTAAAGATTTCAAAGATTTCAAGGATTTCAGAGATTTAAGAAAGGCGTGTGCATCAGATTTCAAAGATTTCACCAAAATTTCAAAAATTTCACAAAGATTTTTAAACTTTCGAAGGATTTCAAGGATTTTAAACATTTTATAAAGGTTATAAACCAGATTTCCATATCTTTTAGAAGATTTCAAAAGATTTTAGTAATATTTCAAATATTTGAATGATTTCAAAGTAATGCAAAAGATTTCAGAAAGGTTTCGCAAATATTTCAAAGATTTCATACAAATTTCATAAAGATTTCAAAAAAAGACAAGAATTTCAATGTTTTCAAAAAAGGTATGGTACACCAGATTTCAATGATTTCAAAACATTTCAAAGATTTTAAACGATTTAAAATTTCTTTAGAAGATTTTCAAAATTTTCGTGAAGATTTAAAATATTCCAGTGTTTTCAAACGAATACAAAATATTTCAGAATGATTTCACATATATTTCAAGAGACGTCAAGAATTTTAAAGATTTCAAGAAGGGTACAGTACACCAGATTTCAAATATTCAAAAACATTTCAAAAATTTTAAACGATTTTAAAATTGTTTCGAAGTTTTCAAAAGATTTCACAAAGATTTCATAAAGATTCCGAAGGATTCAAAAGTATTTCAAGAATTTCAAAAATTTCAAGAAGCGTACGGTACACCAGCTTTTAAAGATTTCAAAACATTTCCAAGATTTTGAACGATTTCAAAAGGTTCCAACAAATTCGAGATGATTTAGAAAGATTTTAATAATTTCAAATGAACACAAAAGGTTTTTCAAAGATTAATGAGAGATTTCAAAACATTTTCAAAGATTTCATAAAGATTTCAAATGATTAAAAAAAATTCACAAAGATTTTAAAGATTTTACAGCAATTTTAAAAGTTTCAAAAAGATTTTTCAAAAATTTCAAGCATTTCAAAGATTTAAAAAAGGCTCGTAGACCAGATTTCAAATCTTTGAAAAATATTGCAAGGATTTAAAAGATTAAAAAAAAATTTCAAAGATTTCAAAAGATTTCTCAAAGATTTCAAGCATTTCAAAGATTTGAAAAAGTCGTGTAAACCAGATTTTAAAAATTTCACCAAGATTTCCAATGAAACTTTCAACAGATTTTAAACCTTTCAACAGATTTCAAGAATTTTAAAGATTTTAAAGAGGTTATAAACCAGATTTCTAAGATCTAGTAACATTTCAAAGATTTAAAACGATTTCCAAATTTTGTAGAAGATTTCAAAAGATTTCAGAAAAATTGTTTCAAACGAACACAAAAGATTTCACAAACATTAAAAAAATATTTCAGGACTATTTCAAAGATTTCATACAAGTTTAACAAATCACAAAGATTTCAAGGATATCAAAGATTTTACAAAAATTTTAAAAGTTCCAAAAGATTTCTCAAAGACTTCATAGGAAGTTCAAAATTTCACAAAGATTTTAAATACTTCAAAATATTTTAACAAGTTGACAAAGATTTCAAAAGATTTCAAATATTTCAGGGATTCTAAAGACTTTACAAAAATTTAGAAATATTCCCAAAGATTTCTGAAGTAAAACTTATGTTTTCAAAAAATTAAGAATTCGTATATTTATGGTTCTGCTTTCTTTATAGATTGTTGGCCAATACAAAATTAAATGTCACATTTTTTTAAATGTATAACAAACAGTTGTTTAATTATTTGATGTAAAAAAGAAGGCCTGGAAAACCTGTAAAAGACCTTGAATTTCGTTCCTAAGAATCGCTGGACACCCTGATATAATAAAAACGAAGTTTTTAAAATCAGTCATAAATCGAGAACTAAATTTAGTTCCCACAAATAGTTTATATTTAGTTAAATAATTGTAATTTATATTCTTTAAAGATAAATGAGTGGTAGACGCAAAAGAATCAGTCAAGGTTAAGAACCAGGAATAATTTAATGTATTTAAATTGTCAATTTATATGATATAAAGTTAGCTTGTAGCTATGAAGTTTTTAGCACACTCGATTTATCAGGACAATGACCATGTGCATTTTGATTGTGGAATCTGACGGGCAAGAAGAGGGTATAGGGATCCAAGGTTGTAACACTCTCACTCTCACGATTTGTTCTTTTATTAATATAATAATCGGATATGACAACCACTAAATCATCCAGCTTTAAGTTAAGGGAAGGAGGCCAGGGTCGTCTAACTTGATAAAGTGATTTGCAAAAGCCACTCGTAAGTCGAGAGGTGTGAAAAAACTAGTTCAAATAACTTTATTAAGAAATATTCGCAATGCAGGGTTGCCGTAGGTCACGAAAAACCTGGAAATCAAGAATAATAAATTTTGCATTTTTCAAAATTTGAAATTGTTTTAATCCGTGTATAAAAAATCGAGGTCAAGAATGTTTGGATATTAATGATCAGGGAAAATGAAAAATTGGTTGGGGAAGACTTTCGGAATTTTGAAAATTAAGTTTTGCGGCAACCCTGATACATAATATTCTTGTCAGCAATTAATTTGGCTTGTATTTCTATTTCTTTCTTTGCAGTTGCATCCTTCTACAAAATAATACAATTTTCAACAAAATACTAGAATTTTCAACCAAACGAATTTAATTCCGAACCAAAAATATAATAGTAGACTTTTCAACCAAAAGTAGTTGATTTTTCTTGTTGGATTCTGATAATAAAAATAATGAGAAAAAAGTGAAAAAGGGTATGTTTCTTTAAACGAAGAAAAAAAGAAGAGTTCTTCAAAATTTGTCATCAGGAAAAGTACTAAATGTTATCTAAGTTTGTAACGTTACTTCCACTGATCCATCCTTCTTTTCTAGTTGACAATTAATATGTTTTGTTAAAAATCTATATTTTTCTGTCGAAAATTAATCTTGTTGGTTAAAAATTGATCCTTGTTAATTGAGAATGTCCAACTGTTTGTGACAAAGTTAAAATTGTTTGGTTGAGAATTCAACGATTTGGTATCAAATAAAACTTTTCGGTTGAAAATGAAGTTTCTTGCTAAAAATTAAACTATTTTTATGAAAATTTAACTTTTTGGTTAAAAATTAACTTTTTTGTTAAAAAAACATATTTTTTGGTTGAAAATTTAACCGTTTTGTTAATAATTTGTCTTTTTGTCTTGAGAATTTAATAATTTTGTTGAAAATTAATGTATGTTGTTGAAAACTTGAGTTTCATGGTATAACGTTACTCTTCTTGCTGCATTCATCTCTTTGATTGAAAAGATAACTATTTGATTAAAATTAATTCTTTTAGTTGGAAATTCAACTACTTGGTTGAAAGAGGAACTCGTTTGTTAAAAATTTATATTTTTTTAATATTCACCACCTTGGTTGAAAATGTAACTATTTTGTTGAAAATCCATTTTTTTTTGAGAATCAATTTTTTAAAACTAATAATGTAAGTATTTCACTTTTGGTTGAAAATTTGTATTTTTATTGCAAATTTATTTTTTCTAGTGAATATTCATGTATTTTTTTAAAAGTTCGTATTTTTGGTCCAAATTTAATCTTCTTTGCTGAAAATTCATCCTTCTTGGTTCAAAGTGCAAGTGTTTGGGTTTAAATTATTCTGGCTTTGTTGAAGATATAACAGTTTGTTAGAAAATTAAACTATTCGATTGAAAGGTAAATTTTTTGTTAAAAATTCATGTTTTTGGTTTGAATTTAAATATTTGTCTGAAAAACCTGGAAAACCTAAAATATTTTTAAGTTGAATAATATTTTACCTGAAACTTTTTAAGATAATTTAGAGTAACACGCTTTTATTATATATAAAAAAACGTATTTATAATTTTTGTGTATTTTGACAATTTTAGTAAAAGTTGTTGAAAATTGAAATTCGAGCTAAAATTAGATTCTGATATCTGATAACACGAAAAAGAATATTATCGACGACGAGACACTTGTTCAAAATTAAAAAGCTTCTTTTTTTTTGAAATCTTAAAAAATGTACACTTTGTTGTGAATTTTTTTAAATTTACTTTTAATGCTTAAATTTAAAGTTTATGAACTTCAGTTTTTATTCTCTAAAGTAATTATTTTTCAATTTTAATGATAAGCAAAAAAGAGTTTCTGAAATGTGTATCAAAGATTCTGGCAGATGTCAAAAAGATCTAATAAAATTTTTAGGGTGGCTGTTTTAATAATGGGAAAAATTCTTGGTCATTTTCCGGGTTTTCGCGCTGTGAAAAAAATTGTCACGGTCATTAAAATTAAAAAAATGCAACTTTACTGTCAATTCTTTATTTTAAATAATTTTTTTTTAATCTTAACCATTTAACCAAATTTGAGAAAGAATTTTGGTTCATCTTTCCAACCTAGGATTGTGAACCTAATTTTTTTATATTGTAGGATCACTAATCTCCTATAGAGTATATGTCAAATGGTGAAGAAATTCTTATGTTATCAGTTAAGTGTGTGTTTTTACTTCAAACATTGTAAATTTTATTAGCTTTCTCGAAGAGTCGAAAACATGTTATTATTGATTATTATTATTATTATTATTATATACTTTAAAAAATCCAGATGATATGAGAATAACTTAACATAAAAATAAATTTCAATGATCATTGTCTGCAATAATGAACAATAAATTTCAGTGAAATTTAAATTTATAAAGAAAAGTTTAGAAAATTAATTTTTACTTTGCCAATTCCAATCAAATGAATAAATTTCCTCCAAACACGATAAATTTTATTTTCAAGTATTCTTTAAAGAAATTATTAACGCATGTATATACTATTTCTTTCTAAAAAGTTATACTCATCAATTTCGATTATATATTTTCAAATGTGGAAAGTTTATAGTTTAGATACATTTGGAACTTGGGTTGCCTGATTTTGCTTCCTCATAGAGGAAGATTTGTGATGGTAACATTTTGGAGAAATTTGAAATTCATTTAATTAAACGTTTCTCAATTTTAAAATGTCTAATACAATGTTCTAAGCAATTGTCCGGATGTGTGTGTGTGTGTGTGTGTGTGTGATGTCACGCTTTTTTGTGAACACGATAACTTGAAAACAATTGCAGATAAATTGATGAAATTTGGAGGGATTATTTTCATCGCTAATATCTTGAAACTGACCAAAGGATTACTAAAAATATTCATTGCATTTTTTTGTAGCAGTTTATAATATTTTAAAAATCAGTTTTTTATATTAAAACTTTTTTCATTAACAGAATTCAAAATTGATGCAAGAATATAATAGATTCCTTGGTTTAAGACGAGTCGATTGACCTATAATATTAATATATTTTATGAAAGAGTAAGGAAGTTCTGGTCATTTATATTATATTAAAAATCGATTTTTATAGTAAAAATTTTTTCATTCTCATACTCTGAAGTTCATGTAAAAATAAAAACGATGTGTTGATTTGAGACAAATTGATTGACCCATAATATTGATACATTTCATTAAAGAGTAAGGAAACTATAGTAATGCATGATATTTGAAAAAATGGTTTTTTATAGTACAACGTTTTTTCTTTAACATAATTCAAAATTTATGCAAGAACGAAAAATAGTTTTTTTTATCAACATAAATCAAAGTTGATGCCCGAATAAAAAAGATTTTTTGACTGAAAATTTTCAAATAAAATAATTCTGATAATTTCTGTAAAAAAAATCTTAAAGCTGGAAAAGGGATAGGGTGTGACAGAATTTCCCTTTTCCAGCTCAAAAATTTCCATTTCAAATCAAAAAATTTATTTGCCCGAGTTGTCATTGGATTTAAAAAAATTTTTACATTAATTTGTCATTTTGCAAGTTTGGTAAATTTCTATTCTTAAATTGATCAAAATGAAAACTTAAGTTTGTCTATAATTTAAAAATCACTAATGCTTCCTCTATGAGGAAGCAAATACATTTGCTAACGGGAAGCAAAGTGATTGTGAAATGAGCACCATATGAATATAAATACTAATAAAGTGGAAAAACTCGAGATGTTTAAATGTTTAAATACATTTGGAACTCGGGTTGCCTGCAATTTTAATTTATGTCTGTTTAAAGTTTTTTTTTTTAATTTGGAATGTTTTTTTATGATTAACTTGTTTTGTAAATTCAAGATCATGCAAAGTCGAAAATTTTATTTTTTTCGTCTGTTGTTTAATTTCAACTTCATTCGTTTCCAAAGTCAAATGCTTTCTATTTTCAACAAAAAAATTCTATTTTCGACGAAAAAGAGGAATTTTCAACTAAAATGATGAATCTTCAAACAAAAAAAAAAGATTTTTTAGCCGAAAAGGACTAACAAAGATAAATATTCAATTAAACGTGAAATAGTTAAATTTACTGTGGAAACAATTTTTTTTTCTAAAAAAACGAATTTTTAACATAGTAGTCAATTTTCAACCAAAGAGAAAAAATGCATTGTTACCAAAAGAGTCGAATTTTAAAACAAGAACGATTTTTAAGACGAGAAAGAAAAGAAAAGTCAACCAAATTGATGAATTTTCGAAAATTAAAATTTTTAACGAAAAAGATGAATTTTCAACTAAAATGATAATTCTTCAAAAAAAACGGAATTTTGAACCAAGAAGATTAATTTCCAACAAAAAAATACTAATTTTCAACAATATAGTTCAATTTTCAACAAAAAAGTTTATCTTCACCCAAAGAAATTAATTCTTACCAAAAGAGTTGAATTTTCAAACAAGAAAGATTTCTAAGTCAAGAAAGAAAAGAGAATCAACCAAAGTGCTGCATTTTCAATTAAAAAAGACGAATTTAGTACAAAACAGCTGAACTGTAAACCCTGAAATATGAATTTAGAAAAAAGTAAATTTTCAACGAGAAGGCCTAAAAATAATATTATGAGTTTTAAGGGCCTCGTCCTACTCAATCGACGTGGAATTCAATAAGCTTTCTAACGTT
>JAUELO010047955.1:0-10164 GCA_032357855.1 Amphibolips quercusostensackenii | reverse complement strand
GGAAAATGTATGAAAATGTTGAAAATTTTAGAAATTCATCAGAATTTTATAAATTTCTCATAATTTTTAAAGTTGTTAAAAATTTATTGAAATGTATCAAGATTTCTAAAATGTAAGTAATGTATCATAATTTTTTAAAAGTATTATTTAATTTTGATTTAATTATGTAATAAATATTAAAAAATTTGAGAATTAAAAAATGTTTAAAAATTTATGAAAAATTTGAAAATTTTCTTAATGTTACGAATTCATTACAATATTAAAAATATTTAGAAATTTGTAAGATTTTGGAAATGTTGGAAAATTCAGAAAAATTGTAATTGTTCTTAAATGTATCCAAGCTTCGGAAATTTCAGAAATGGATCAGAATTTTAAAAAAATTTCGAAATTTTGAACATGTATTTAAATTTTAAAAATTTGTGAAAATGTTTAAAAAATTTAGCAATTTCTGACAATTTACAAAATTTATCAAAATTCTGAGATTTCAAAAACTTTATTAAAATTTTTCAAGAATTTAAACAGTTTTCAAAATTTTCAAAATTTCAGAAATTTATCAAAAAGTTGAAAGCTGAAAATGCTGTATAATCTATTAAAATATTTAAAATGTTTGAAAATTTGTAATTTTTAGAAAATTTTTATAATTTTTCACAATTTATTCAATAAGTTGACAGAATTACTCCTTATTTTAAAAATCTATGAGAATTTCTAAACATTTTCAAAATTTTAGTATATTTAAAATAAGTTGTGAATAACCTGCAATTATACACAGACTGTAATACGACGCCCTCTAAAATATGGTATAGATTTCAGTAATTAAAGACATTCCTACTGAACAAAAAAAAAATGGCCCACTAAGAATCCAATTTATCGCACCTTGCCAAGGCTTGGCTCAGGCAGGAGGGGCTTTTTTTTCTTTATCCTCAATGTGCCAGCTTTCATTCGCAGTACATTTTTTTAAATTAATTTATGTCTATCGAAATCACGCAGTGGGATCACGGTTTATCAGTAGATCTGCTGGATGTTCTGCTGTCTTGTTTCATATGACGCGCTCTTCTCATCGCAGTCCGTCCATGCATATTAGGTGTGGCAGCTCCACTTTGGATTTGATCATGTCTACCTGTTGGTGCCCTAATACCTCCTTGATCTACATATATTTGCCAAGTTTGTAAGCAAGTAACAATTTAAAAATATTTTTTTTATTTTTGTTGGGAGCAATGGATTATTAAAATGATCTTATAGTTCATATTTCAACATATATAGTTGGAACAATGTTTGTGTATAGAATAGAATTGTTAAAAAATATTTCATTCATTTGGGCGGTTAGAACTTCAAGTACCTGGGTATATGGAAATATGAAATAATATATAGGAATATTTAAGTATATTGTGGAATACTTTGAGTACTTCAGGAAATCTCATAATATATTTGAAAGCCCGTCAGAATATATTTTTTTAATCAACCTCCGAAAATTGTCCAAATTAGGCTCAAATAATTAGGGAGTTATGAAACTTGGTACGTATCTGCTCAAAATGCCATAATGTTTTTGTTAAATATGTTTTTTTTTCCAAAATAAAAAAGAAATTACTTAATTTCTCTTATTTTTTGCTTGTAAGAGGTTTCTTAATTGTTCCAATCTACAAAAAATTTCGGAAAGGTCCAAAAATCCACAAACAGATTCTTGGTAAGAAGTCTTACTCGCTTACGAACGTCAGGTGATATAACGTTAGTGAAATTGATTTCCTCTCTGTTTAAACATTTTTATCTAACAGTCTGTGACTAGTCACATGATTCTTTGGACAAGTAGTAACTTGTTTCCAAACATCCATATTTTCAATTTGTGGCAATTCATCTAGAATTGCTTGGAATTCATAATAAATTCTTTGGAATTCAATTTAGTACACGATAAAATATGCCGGAGAATAAAATTAAAATCCGGCAAAATATGCTGAAAGAGAAAATTAGAATCCGCCATACTAAAATGTAATGTAATGCGCCAGTCCACGTAAACAAGACATTTGTAACTTTTTCAAGAAATATTCTCGAAAAAGTTTATAGAAATTTCTAGCAAGTTTGTTATTATCATCAGAACCCGGTTTTGCTACTTAATACGCTAAAAAGACTTTTTTCGCACGAGATGCCTCGTATAAAAAATGTAGAAGTACCTGAGCAATATTTGCAGAAATTTTTCACGTAAACTACGTATTTTCTTAATTTCTAAGCTTTTCTAAATGTCTTTACGTATAAATAATACTTGAGAACACTCTGACCGTTAGCCGTAACAAACCTTAACTTAAAGAAGATATTATAAGAGGGTTTTTTGCGGAGTATTATTCTTGAATAAAAAATTGTGAATATTAACAATGAGAAATCTTTGTGATAGAAAACTTTTTTTATTTAAAAATTGTTAAACATTCAATACATTTAGAAAACTTCTACAAAATTTGTTCTCTAATTATAACCGTGGAATCTATAAAGACTTTTATATTCCTCTATTGCTAAAGGTTATTAAAAAATTATATTACTGGACTTTTTACGGCAAAATTTTCTCCTGGAATCATTTTTGGATATTTTTAACGTGTCATTTAAAAATTTGTTAACGCGTCTTTTTTTAAACAATTTTCAGTCTTATTTTTTATATTTTTGGGATTCTAAATTCAATACGCTTCTTTTTGCATAAAATAAATTTTTAAAGAAAATTGTAATCGTTTATATTTCAACTGAAGCAGATTTAAATTTTAATTAGAAAATAGTCAAAATCGATTTAAACTTACGAAATTTCAATAAGATAGTTGACTTCTTAACAAAAAAGGATACTTTTTAGCAAATTGTTTAATTTTTATCACTTTAATATTCTATCAAAAAAGGCGAATTTTTCAGAAATTATATAAAATTTCAACCAAATGGTTCAATTTTTAACCATGTAATTTAAATTCCAAGTAACGGGTTCAATTTTTACCCTGAAAGATGAATTTTTAACAAAATACATGGTTTTACGACAAATCAGAATTTTCATTAATAAGATTATTAATTTAAGTAGTTAATTTCAAACAAAAAAATATAAATTGCAAAAAAATGTAATAAATCAATTTTCAACTAAAAACAATTTTTTTGGTCCAAATATAGAATAATTAAATTTTTAGTTCTATAAAGCAGTTGAACCTTGGCCTGAAGGTATGCATTTTTAACCAAAACATTTATTTCTAACAAAAAAATGAATTTTTAACTAAGAGGATTAATTTACTACCAAAAAAGGACGATTTTTCAACAAAACACAAGAATTTTCATCTGAAAATAATCCATTTTCAGGTAAGACTGTAATAGTCACATTTTCAGGTAAAGATAGTGTGTTTTGACAAAAAAAAAGTATTTCCAAAAAAATAGTTAAATTTTCAGCTAGAGAGATGAATTTTCTACCAACTTCCTCACAAAGAGTTTAATTTTCAGCCAAGTAAAAATTTTCAGTCCAGAAAGCAAAAATTTCAACCAAGTTCTGAAATTTTTACTTCAAAAAGACGAATTTTCCTCATGATAGTAGGTTTTTAAACTGCAAATATGAATTTTTATCATAAAAGTTTATTTCCTACCAAATAGTTGAATTTTCTACCAAAAACATAAATTTTTCATAAGAGAGTTAAATTTTGAACAACAAGAATATAAATTTCTAAACATGGAGAGGAATTTTCTAGCAATAAAGATGAATTAATTAACCAAATGCAAATATTTTTAAATCAAAAAATAATTTCCCTACCAGAATTGAAATAGGTTTTCAGTTTTGAAAGAATTTAATTTTAAATTTATAAAAGCGAATTTTTAACAAAATAGGTTGATTTCAACCAAAGATTAGATTTGCAAACAACAAAATTTAACCAGAAAGATTAAATTACTACCAAAAAGGACAACTCTCTGGCAAGATGATTTTCAAAAAATTTGCAGTCTCCAATTAAAAGATTTTAACCAAATAGTTAAATTTTTATGAAAAATACTAATGTTGTACGAAACAGGCAAAATTTTCATCCTGATAATATTAATTCTCAACAAAAAAAAATAATTTTTAACCAAATTGTTTAATTCTGAACAAAAAGACCCATTTTCAATTAAAAAGATTAATTTAATACCTAAAGAGTCCAATTTTTAGCAAGATACATAATTTTCTTCTAAAAAATGACCAATTTCCAACTTAAACTGGGATAGTTACATTTTCAGTTAAAATATTAAGTCTTGACCAAAATAGAAACCAATTTTTAACAAAATAGTTAAATTTTCAATCAGAGAAATGAATTTTTTATTACTTTTCTTTGAAATACTTTAGTTTTTCAACCAAAAAATGTTAGTCAAAAATAAAAAAAATTAAACCAAATTGTGGAATTTTCAAGACAAAAGGACAAATCTACTACAAAGGCGTTCTCTTTTATATGCAAAAATATTAATTTTCAACAAAAAACTTAATTTTTAACTAATTATTGAAACTTTTCACAAACGGATGAATTATGAACCAAGAGTCTAAAATTGCATTACAATTTTTTTTTAATTTCCATATGGCTCTAAAAACATAGACTAAATACATATTTAATTAATAAGTATCAGTATTATCATCAGATACAAGTAACGCGGGAAGCTACGGAAAATTTTACTTGTCTTTTTTGCTTTCGCTTTCAAGATAAGCAAAGAAGAATGATCATAAATTGCGTAATTCAAGACAAATTTTAATTATCACTACTCATTGTATAAAGAAGTCGATTTCCACACACAATTAGGTCATTTTATTCTAGACTTGGAATATTCCGTTACATCATTTATCAAAAAATTTTTAGCCATGTCTAGTCAAATACAATTTAGTTTTTTTATTTCCAAAACACCTGAACTGCAAATGTAAATAATTAGAATAATTGCAAAGAAAAATTTAAGGATATTATTTTCATGGTTTAAAATTTAAGAATTCTCCACAGAAAATCTATGAAATAAAATATGTTTTAATTTTTAGTCGCTGAAATTTAAAAATGTTTAAATGTAGATCCATAAGATTAAAATATAAACAAATAAAAATATTCAAAATTTCATACTTTTGAAGTATGCAGGTAAATCTTGAAAAATTGAATGATATTCAGTTCTATATTTGAAAGTTTTAAGAATTTTTAATCGTAGCTCTTTAAAATTGTTAAATTCTAAATTTTAAGAGTTCGAAATTAAAGAGTTTTAATTTTTGTTAAACGTAGAATTAAAAATTAGGCTCAGCATTTTAGAATCATTCAGAAAATTATTTGCTCTTGATTAGAGAAACTGTTTCTGCACACCTATGAATTAATATTTATCTATAATTTGAAATAATTTTTTTTTTAATGAAGAATCTTTTTTCAAATTTCGAAATGAAATTTAAAAGTTAGCTATCAATTAATTGCTTTGCTCTTAATTCTTTAAGTTACTTTATAATTAAATTAAAATTGTATGCAAGTCGATGTAGCTGTTTTGATACATTTGCAATAAAAAACGGAATATTACAAAATATTATAATTTTAAATCTAAAGCAGTTAAATTCAATAAAAAAAACAAACTCTCACTCAAGCAGTTGAATTTGTGTTCAAAAAAATTATTTTTTAACTATATAAATGAATTTCCAATTAAAAAATATACATTTTTAACAGAAATTGGAATATTTTAGTTTCTTGATTAGAAGAATAAATTGTAATCAAGATAAATTTCAACAGAATAGTTCAATTTTCTACGGTAAATTGTTAATTAAAAATGTAATTATTGATATTCTAACCAGATAATATTTATGTTTCAAATCAGAAGCAATTGGAATGAATTTTCATGTGAAAAAGATAAATTTTCAATCACAGATTTCAAAAATAATAATCATCATCATCATTTTTTTTTTTATTCACTAAATTCTAATTGAAACGTAAGTTTTACATGGTCGCTGATTCTAGCGAAAACAAAACCATGTTTATTTAAGATAATAATCTTTCATTATTACGCTGGAATCTCTGCTCCTTGTATCAATGATTTCAATATCGTTATAAGGGCTTGAATATTAGTATAATTAGATCGATATTTTGGTTTCCTCCTACATTTTAACAATCTGTAGGAAAATATCTATGAAGACACATTCTTCTAAAAAATAAAAAAATTTGTATTACTCCTGAAATTATTTAACATTTTTATGTTGATCGAACTCTTGTGTTTTTCTTACGTTTTCCATTTCTATAATCATTCAGTGAAAAAAGCCAATTTTCAACAAAATACACCTATTTTCTACAAAATTGTTGCATTTTTTAACAAATGTTTTTTTTTAACAAAGCAGATTAATTTAAAAACAAACAGTTGCATTCAAACCAGAAATAATAAATTTTCATCAAAGAAGATCAATTTTTTATCAAAAACGACAAGTTTTTAACACAATGTAAAAATATTGAACTGGAAAAGATTAATTTAAAATAAAATTGTTAATTGTCAACAAAAAATACCGTAGATAATTGTTAGCATAAAATTAAATTCTCAACCAAAAAAAAAAGAATTTTCAACAAAAGAGATAAATTTTTAACTAAAATAATCAATATTGAAAAATGAATATCATACCAACATGTTAAATACAGCGAATGATATTCTTACCCTAAATATTAATTTTAGGAAATTAGAGTAGTGGAATTTTCAACTAAATATTTCAATTTTTCACCAAACATGTTAATTTTAAACCAAATAGTTTATTTTTCTATAAACACAGATTAATTTACAACCAAACAGTTACATTTTAAACTAAAAAGGATAAATTTCCAACCGAGAAGATTAATTTTTGACCAAAAAAGATGAATTTTCAACAAAACTAGAACCACGTACGCGCGCTTCGCGCACAGCGCAATAATTTTATTTAAAAATGAAGTTTATTAAAATACCATAAAGATAATTTCTTACTTAAACAACTGTTAATTATGCACGGCTTCACTTTGGTGCCCTCTCACGTTACATATTAATAATCAATTTGCAAATCTAAACATTTTCACTTTGCTTTGGAAAAACAATATAAAATGTCAGCGCGTATTGACGCCTGTGTCCCTACCTGCTCTAGTGTGAAATATTTGATTCTGAAAAATGTACCATCACCTTCGGAATTCATAATAGTTCATTATATTGAAATGAACAACGAAAGGTACAAGCTGATGAAAAAGGCGATCACAAAGTGAGTACATGTATCACAAACTACAACTCAATGCAGATTTGTATGTGAACATCTTCAATAAACGTTAACTTATAGTAAAAATATATCACAAGGATTGAAGAATATTTTAACCCAATCCTAAACTTAAACTAAAAAATTTCACTAAGTTTTTAAGATTTCACAAAGATTGCATGAATATGTATATCTCGTTCTATGATGTTTACACATTAAAAACTTGAAATTGAGAAGTGCAAGGGAGAGATTCAAAAAATATTAGTGGTTTTCAAAACGTACTGGTTACATGTTTGATGGTGTGTTCTATTACAGTCGAAATTAGAGAAGAAGATATTGCAGGGGCAAAATTAGTTCACAAAACCTTTGAGAAGCATAATATTATTCAATTAAAGAATTTATTAAAGTACTGAAAGCAATTAACTATAAGTAAAAATAATACATTGTGCATTTGTTATAAACAGCAATAAAAGTCCTACCAAAAATGTAAAGATACCAACAAAACTAAAAGTCCTACCAAAAAAGTGAAGATACCAATAACTTCGTCTCGGAAATATCTCCAGGTTCTTTTTCATTTTTCAAAAAAAGTTATTTTTTAAACGATTATATTGTTTATAATTTTATACCTTTATTAAGCAATTATAGAAAACAATTAAATATTGCAAACTGTCACATCACGTACCTTAAGTATCAGAAATTAATACAAAATTTTAACTGTGCAAAAAAGTTATTTTAAACATTGTTTTTATCCCCTCCACTTCCCTGCACCCTGCTACACATGCTGCATATGGATTTCGGAATTGTGCCTTTATTATGAACAAAACTAAAAGTCCTAACAAAAAAGTAAAGATACCAATAAATTCGTCTCGGGAATATCTTCAGGTGTTTTTTTTCATTTTTTGAACAATAATATTTATATAATTTTCAGAAATTTATGAATTAATCATAGACAACAATGAGATGTTACAAACTGTGGTATAAAGTACCTTAACGTATCAAAAATTAATAAAAATTTAAGACTGTGCAAAAAAGTTCGTTTAAACATTGTTTTTATCCTCTCCACTTTCCCTCCATCCTGCTACAACATGTTGCATATGGATTTCAGAATTGTGCATTTATTGTAAACAAAATTAAAAGTTCTACATAAAAAGTAAAGATACCACTAAGTTCGTCTCGGGAATATCTCCAGGTGTTTTTTTTTATTTTTCAAAAAAGTTATTTTTTAAACAATTATATTGTTTATAATTTCATTCATTTATTAGGCAATTATATAAAACAATTAAATGTTGCAAACTGTCACATAACATATCCTAATGTATCAAAAATTAATAAAAATTTTAAACTGTGCAAGAAAGTTAGTTTAAACATTGTTTTTATCTCCTCTACTTCCCCTCAACCCTGCTACACAATACACATGCTGCATATGGATTTCAGAATTGTGCATTAATTATAAACAAAACTAAAAGTCCTAACAAAAAAGTACAGATACAAATAAATTCGTCTCGGAATTGTCTTCAGGTGTTTTTTTCATTTTTCAAACAATTATATTATTTATAATTTTTACGAATTCATTTAAAAATTATAGAAAACAATAAAATATTACTAACTGTAACATAATGGGCCTTGATGTAGCAAAAATAAATAAATAAATATAAATATATAATACCTAAATATATATATAAATATATATATATATATATATATATATTACATATATATCAATAAATATAAATAAATAATAATGAATTATGCGATAAAGTTTGTTTAAACATAGTTTTTATCCCCTCCACTTTCCTTCCTTTCTGCTACACATGATGCATATGGACTTCAGAATTGTGCATTGATTTTAAGCAAAACTAAATATCCTACGAAAAATGTAAAGATACCACTAAATTCGTCTCAGGAATATAATTAGGTTTTTTTATTATTTTAAGAAAGTCATTTTTCAAACAATTATATTGTTTATAGTTTTTAAAAATTCATAAAACAATTATAGAAAACAACGAAAAGTCACTAACTGTCACATAACGTACTCTGCAGTATCAAGAATTAATAAAAATTTTTAACTATGCAAAAAAGTTAGTTTAAACATTGTTTTTATTCACTCTACTTTTCGTCCTTCCTGCTAAAACATGCTGCATGCAGATTTCAGAATTGTGCCTTTATTATAAACAAAACTAAAAGTCCTATAAAAAAGTGAAGATTTGTCGATTGTAGGAATGCACAGTATACACATATGCTATACAAGTGTGCATATTAAGGAACATATAGATGCGCAGTGTACTTCTTCAGTCCATAGAGATGCGAAGTAGTGCTGTATGTTATTTAGAAGTGCCAAGTAGATATCTCTGATACAGAAACCCATAAATAACTGCTGCACAACTATATGTCCGATAGATACATACTGCGCATTCCTACATATCACTACATATCACTACAAAAGTGTACTGTGCATCTGTATGTCCCATAAATACATACTGTGCAGCTCTATATTTTACAAATACATACTGTGCATCCCTACATATCGTATGTATCTACTGCGTAGCCTAATACATCACAAAATGTGTAGCGCGCATCTCTGTGACCCATAAATACATACTGTACAGCTTTATGTCTTATAAATACCTACTGCTCATTTATATAAATCATAAATACCTACTGCGCGGATTTATGTCTCATTAATACCTATTGACCATCTTTACGCATCTTAGGCATTAGCTAAACATTCCTGAGTATCAAAGGTATATGCTGCGCATAGTTGCTAAGCACATGTCTTTATTGCGCAGTTATAAGCCATGCAGGACTCTACTGCGCAGTATTATGCATTACAATAGTTAACTGCGCATCTTGTTGTACAACAGATATCTGCTGCGCATTATACATATTTTACATCGCTACTGCGCAGTTCTATGTCCCTTAAATACATACTGCGCATGCCTACATATTATTTGTATCTAATGCGCAGCAGTATGTGGCATGTGTCCCTATAGTGCAGCGTT